>JAVLUX010000039.1:680000-925000 GCA_032164185.1 Moxostoma hubbsi | reverse complement strand
TTGAATTTTTGTAATGTAATTTGTAATCAGTACCGGATTAAGATGGGTGGATTAATATATATATATATATATATAAATTCGAGAGCTGCATCAGAGGTATGTTTTTGTACATTTTATTTCTAATCTGAAAAAATTAAATTAATAGATAACTTAAATATGTTATATATAAACATTTAACTGATATATATATATATATATAATGTCAATTGAATACGGTACAAGAGTGGCATTTTGTAGCACAAGGGTAAGTCGCTGAAGTGATGTTTACTTATGAGAGTCTGCCAGTACTAACGTGAGCTGTTGACTGTTGTCTATCGCTTTTAATTGTCACGCATCATGGAAATTATTCAAGCCACTTCAAAATAGTAATCGTTTTGACACCTTTTCAAGACACAACACTCGACTGAACAAATTGGTTTTACGGATGTACAACACGGGCTAATTTCTGATTTAGTTCATTTGGAATGCATGCACTCGCTGCATGTTGTTCCCTCTCTGTTTTTCTGCAGAAATAATTAGCCTCATGAGAAATAAAGGTGTGTTTGCTTCACGCAGGCTGATTCTCCATCCTGGCGATAACTCACTCACACCTGACCACACTGTCTGTCTCTTCGTGCATATGTGTGTGTGTGTGTGTGTGTGTCTACAGCGAGGACTTGACTTTTCTGAGGTATAAGAGCACCTCTGAAAACTTTTTAAAGTATATCTGTCAGTAGCCAGGCCTCATCAATCAAACCCACTGTCAAAGCAACACGTTCCTTTCAATTTTATCCGTCCACTCAGCCAGAGACTGCAGGCCTCCTCGCCATGCGTACTTCCAGCCCAGATTGGACTTCTCTGTCTGGGCTGAGACAGTGCTGATAGAGCCCAGACTCTCTGGCTGTCTGGCACTGGAGCCACCCTGAAACCCCCACAAAAGCTGCGCGCGGAGGCCCCCAAACACATCCACATAAACCAGCTGCCCAAAGCTTGTCCAACACACACACAAAGTCAAACACACAAACATGAAGGGGGGCTGCTTTTCATCATGCACTGCCTAGCATTTACTTTCTAAATAATTGCTTTTCAAGGAAAGCAAAATATATAAGAACAAAAACTGTAGACTAAAATCACAAGAGTGTACTATTTTCAACAAGACAACGTGCTATACAAATAAACACGCAATTCCACCAACTTCACCGTTAAACATTTAGTCATAATTCAGACTGGACTGTTCCAGCATTTTACATTTTCTTTTATAAAACAGAGAGTTTGGACTCCAAATTTTGATTTGAATTCCCAGAGGGGTTTTTATGAGTTTTTTTGTCTCAGAGATTTTTCATAAAAATCCTTAAAGGAAAATAAAAACAGACACAAATGAGACGATTGCTGACATATAGTTGGAAAATAGAGCTACTGTATAATTAATGTGCATAGTGTAGTTCAGATAATTTAGAAGAATTTGATGACAAATCTCTAACTTTTGATTACAGACTTTGGTATCTTGGCCTATCTGTGCCCTGTTTGAGACACATTTATGCAACTCTAGAGGAGAAACTTTTTAGGTTATTAGGGTCTACTGGAGACCTAAACAACTGTTTCCATTTTTTCTCCATTTATTCCCATTTATGTCAGAATCTATCAGAAACGATTGTGATTATAGCCAAACATTGAGATCTCATTTGTGATTTTTCAGACTGATCACAACAGTGAAATCAAAAACAGTAGGTTGACTTTTCTTTTGCTAAATTTGGTCTGTGCTTACCAAAATGTGAAACACTGCCCCCAGTGGCCAAAGCAGTAATTGTTGTTGTGCGTATGGGCATGTGTGAGCTCCATTTTCCAGGTGCAATGTCCACAGAAGGACATCAAAAGCAAGTTGAGAAGTGAGTATTTTCAGCTGTACAGGCTGTAATACAGTGAACCGAAACTGTAACCCTCAAACCAAACCTAAACCTAACCATCAGTGGAGTAAAAATGCAATGTTAGAGGGAAAAATACAACCTTCAAAATGTGCCCGTCACTGATTATGCAAACGCGATTACTTCCTGCATAGTAAAACATTGCTGCATTGGTTGGTGTCCATATACAGCAAACAGTCAGGCCAGACACATACCTTAGGGAAGTTCAGAAATGCAAATTGTATTCTTTTTGTCACATTAAAACTGATTTAGAAACATTTTACAAGGCCTTCATCATATATTTTTGGTACTTCACAAATGCCTTTTATGTATAGATTTTACTGTTTTAGCCTTGTCCCAGACCCAGACTCAAAAGTCTGCATTTACACTATGACTGATTTACACTCTACAATATCAGGAAGAAAAGACCTTTCCTCTCTGAACATGCCACACAACTGCTTGTTCAGTCACTTGTCATAACTAGACTGGACTACTGTAACACTCTCATTGCAGGCCTCCGTGCATGAGCAATTCGACCTCTGCAAATGATCCAGAATGCAGCAGCACATCTGGTCTTTAATGAACCAAAGAGAGCCCATGTTACACCACTCTTTGTCTCTCTCCACTGGCTGCCGGTTGATGCACGTATTAAATTCAAGGCCCTGATGCGGGCATACAGAAGAGTCACTGAATCATTTCTGCAGAACTATACGCCCATCAGAAGCCTACGGTCGGCTAAGGAACATCGCCTTGTTGTACCAACACAAAGAGGCACCCCAAAATTCAGAATTTGAGATGTGGTGGAAATGACATAAATATTTGATGTTCTGTATGTACAGTACGTACACTGTTGGGCATCACCCAGATGTCATTTTTAATTTTTTATTGCCGGTGTTTTATAAAAGTAATAAACGACTCAAGGCCGTGTGTTCGAGATGGTTTTTGGCACTCTGTGGTAAAATCACTGAAACAAGTGGTCTCGTGTGTCTTACTGTCTTTTTTTTTTTACCTCACATGAAGCATGTCATTACATCTCAAGAGCTGACTGAGCCATTTTTATTGAACAAACAAAAGGAGTCAGTCACCACACTGATGAAACCATTTGTGAGATTCATCTTGCCACAATTAAAAATCTATATTCAGAACTAGGATGAGCTCTGCGTGGTTGACAGTATTTTGGATGGATTTTAGCAACTCAATTATAATTCAATGTCCTGTGTTAGAATGTGTGTGTGTTCAGGTATCCCTAGGATGCTGACGGGAGGGTAACCAGAGGCCAAAAATCTCAAATGTTAAACTCCATCGGAGGGTGAATGGTTGCACTTTATGTTGCCCAGGAAACAAAAAAAATTGGAGCATAATGTGTGCATTGAACCCCACGTATGTGTAAGTGAGCAGCGGTACCCAGAAATGTTTTCTTAGTGTCTGATGTGTTTAGTTGAACATGGACGTGTTGAGAGCACTAAGTGAAATCCAATCAGACTCCATACTGTTCTGAAAAATAATAATAAAAAAGGGTGTTTGTGAATTTAGATACAGAGCAGACAGTTAGTGAAAGAACGGCCAAGAGCAACCCAACGGGGATGGACAGTTTCAAAGATCCAACTTCTGCTCTTGATTTTCCTCCTGGAAGAGGCCAAATCTCTGAGTTTCCTCTGCAAGCTTGGTGGAATTTTTCACATTTACATTAATGCATTTGACAGATGCTTATCCAAAGTGAACGTGTACAGTATTGCGCTATAAGCACGCTATATTATGGTTATGATAATATCGTATATATTAAACTATTACGTGGCTAATTACACATATCGTCACATATCGTACACATATCGTGTAACACATATCGTATCACATAAGTGCCGTTCACTGTGTCCGGGCAGTCGGGCTACCACATCCTCCGGAGGATGGCAGCGGCGCTCCCCCAGGTGGATGGCAGTGTCGAGGGCTCCGCGATGGGCATTCCTCCTCCTTCCCGGATTTCGGCAACAGTGTAAAGGGATTTAAGAAGGGAAAGGAGGAGGCGAGAACCGGCTTGACAATGTAAATAACATTTTAATGATAAACTACCTAAACCTTAAACCTAAACCTAACTGACAGTGTTATATAAAGCAAATGTGAGATAAAAAAGTTAATAAAAATTGCCAAAGCAAATATGTCATTTTGTGATGCTTCTATGAATCTTTCGGCTCAAGAAAGAAAGTCATGTGTTTTTGAAACAGCATAAGGGTGAGTAATTGATGACAGAAATGTCATTATTGGGAGAAGTATCCCTTTAAGAGCAAATGAAGATGGCTGATTCTCCTCTATGTTGCACAAGGGCAACACTCTTGTCAGAATGTGAAACACACAGATATTTCCAAGGGAAAAGCACAAGTATTTCATTCCCTGATCACAGATCTCCCGCTCACTCAGAAATAACTCGGCAGCCAGTCCTTTAGAATTAATAATTCATATCTTTGTATAGGGTGGGCAATGGCTGTTACATGAAATATTTCAAATGGAAAAACATAAGGAAATTCATGGTTGTGGATTTCGCGAGGCGCACCGAAAGTAGCAACATCTATAATCAGAAATATATTATTTATCGCAGGACATGACCAGCTATATTTTATTCAATAGAAAAATAGAACCAGTACAGGTTAGGTGGGTTAGTCTGCTCTGAGGAACACATGTGGCCTCTTTGCTTTTGAATTTAAAACAAGTGACTAGAAGACACGCATTAAAGTGAGGCATGCACTTCCTGTACTGGGCAGGAGTCAAACTGAGAGTATAAAGGAAGTACAGAACATGCAACTGTATGACTGATAAAAGTGGGCAAGTGACAATTTTTATTGCAACTTGATAATTAAATGGGATATTACCCATAATCAATTATTTAGTCATCATTTACTCACATGTTGTTCTAAACCTTTTTTGGCTTACTTTTGTGGAACACACAAACACACACACACATACACAAAATGTTGGGTTTCCATGTTTTATGGGGACTTTCCATAGACATAATGGTTTTTATACTGTACAAACTTTATATTCTATCTCCTAAACCTAACATAACCCCTAAACCTAACCCTCACAGAAAACTTTCTGCATTTTTATATTTTCAAAAAACATAATTTAGTATGATTTTTAAGCTGTTATACTGACAAAATGTCCCCACAAGGTCAAATATTTTGGGTTTTACTATCCTTATGGGGACATTTGGTCCCCACAAAGTGATGAATACATGCTCACACACAAACACACACACACACACACACACACACACACACACAAAACAAGATGTTAGGCACAACATTAGCCTCAGTCAACATTCACTTTCATTGCATATTGTTTCATTCAAGGAAAGTGAATGGTGACTGAGTATGCGAGACCTTAACCTTCTACTTTTGTGTTCCACAGAAGACATATGTGTTTAAAACATCATAATAGAGCGTTAATTATGACATCATTTTCATTTTAAGGTGAACTATTTTTTTAAGTTTCACAGTTCTTAAAAAAGTGTAAAGATTTGCAGAAATCCCTAAATTATGTTTCATAGATTCAAAATGATGCCAAAGCTCACAATTTATCCTTAGATCAACAAATTAGACATAGTTACATAAAAAAATGAATAACCTGAAAACAAAATAAATAAATAAAAAGGAAAACTGTGCGAATTTTGTGTATTTTGGTAATGTGAATTATTTGTAAACAAATTTTGTGAGAAATTATATTCTTTTAGAGCCTCTACTAATAAATGTTATTAGTTAACCAATTCATATATATATAAAATTCAGCTTCTAAGATTTTTGGCCTGGGTTTTGTGGTATTAAAATGTATTTATTTAACATTATTTATTTTTCTGGATATATTACTTGTTTGTATACAAATACATATAAATATGGAAAACCAAAATATTTACATTCCTAAGAAAATAAAAATAAAAAATACAAATACAAAAAAATACTGTGATCTGAATTAAATCTCTGTTTAAAGAAAATTAAACTTATACAAACAACAAGTAGTGTAAGTTGTCACAATGTGTTTTATTTTTCTTCAGTCATGTTTTATCTTGTCTAAGGCACCACGCGCACCATGATGTTTTAACACTCAGACGAATAAAACAGTATTTTGACCCACAAACACTGATCAGATATGATCCTCTCCTTTAAAAATAAGGCATTTTCTCCCGGTCAAGGGCGTCCATTTCATTATAAAGGTAGTGCTACCAAAACAAATATTATTTTTGAATCTTTCATTATCTTTCACGCTGGAAAGGGGCTAAAACAGCATGTGTCTGTATTAGATGCGGCAAAACCAGCTGCTGAGGCAGAGTGAACAGTCACTCAGTGTCAGCGGTTCAAAGGCAGACAGGCAGAAGAGCGGGGAATTGGATAGGTCAGTGCAGACTAAAGGACAGGACTATCTCTGAGAATCATCCTCACTCGCTGTCTCTCCATCTCTCTGCCTCTCTCCTGGAGTTCTGGGCGGTATCTGAGAGCCACACACCCTGTTGGTGGAGGGCCTGACCAGGCAGGGGGCTAAGAGGCCAACATGAGGTGACCATCAAAGGCACCGGCACAAAGCCGCAGAACTCATCCACCAGTGTGACAGTGAACCACAGTCCAATGCACATGCTGGACAAGAGTGCAGAGATGGTTATTTTGTTGTCAATCGAACTCACTTAAGTGGATGTGACTGTCGTTTTGCGACCACAGTGCATCACTTACACTATAGTTATCATAATCATCATCTTATCACATACTGTATTTCTAATGCTATAGTAAGACAGCCGAAATGTTGCTATTGAAACAACTAAGGGCCCAACAGGCAACGAAAACGAACCAGAAGACGAAAATGACAGAGGAGGGGACAAGGAATGGTGAAAACAGCCAAGGCGGCCCGACTGGTGCCTGAAAAAGTTACTCCACTGCTCCAAAGCCAATTTTTACTCATTAGGTTCTTAGCCAAATGTTCAGTTTAATCCATCGCTTAAATTCACAGGACCCGGGACAAAAATGTTATGAGTGGGCCCCCCAATGAATAAGACATACCTCAGTGTGCCTCCTCGTCACAGGGCCCAGAACATCATTGCTGAATATGAATGAACTTCTCTTTACCGTCTCATTTATAACAGAGAGGTTATTGTTCAGTTTAGTCAAATATGTTGCAGAACTTGTGCAAATGCAATGCTACATGCAGCATGGAAAAGCAAAACAAAACAGAATTCTAATGTTAGCAAATGTTTCCCGCATTTCAGCAGAAAAGAGCTCATTCCACAGAGGGAGTTAGTGAGTTTTCAACAATGGCTGACTTTAATGCAATTATAGTAAGCAATCTAAGTCTAGAAATACACTCCAGCCCCTCTCACAGACACGTCCCCCTAAAGAATATCATGTGAATCCCACCCCCCAATAAAGAGTGTTTAAAACAGAAAGGTTGAAACAAGTCTTCAAAATTACGAAGGGGGGGCTGAAGCCCTTTTTCCCTGCAGCTCTGGTGGTAGTGTTAATTCTAACTCTCTCTGTCTTTCTGTCTCTCTCGCTCTTAAATCGAACCCCTGGAGGTTCCGGAGTTGCTGCACCTTTCATTAGTGTCGGCTCCAGTCTTGCTGTCCGGGCATCATTAGCAATCGCAGAAATCAGCATGCGACGATGGGCCATTCTTCATCTACCTGTCTACCTGCATGGCCACCAGTTACCCCCTCCCCCCACACCCGTCTAAACACTTCTGCTGTATATATACATACAAATGCTCTGCGTGCACACCGGTGCGCACAGGGGTGAAAAAACAATGCCACTGATGACCCCCCCTACTCTTTTTCTACTCTAAATCTCTCTTTTTGTGATGCTTGCTCTATTGGTAACATTACAATGAGGTTGTGTATGTCAATATCAGTTAATGCATTGGGTGTTATGAACTAACAATCAATAATATATAATACAGCATTAGATATTTTGCTTAATGCAATTGTTTTTATTATTTTATCTTAATGTTAACTGCTATTGTTTATTGTTAGTTCATAATGCATTCACTTATCTTAAAGTACCTCATAATGTTTATGCCTAAAATCTTCATGATAATATTAATCATATGCTCATATGCTTTGTAAATGTGTTTCAATTCTACATTTTTGACAGAATGATATATTGTGCTATGTGCAGAGTTAACATCTATCAAGCGATATTTGTGAGAAGGAAAAAAAAAAAAAAAAAAAAAAATTACCAGAACATTGTAGGTATGGCAACCGAATAAAAACGTATACAGAACATTCTCTAATAGTTCATTTTTATTATCATATATTTGATAATTTTTCATAGACATTGCACAGAAACATAACATATACTGTATGTGTTGAGCATGGCACTAGCAACATCATTGCCATAGGTTTGATTTTCATGGAATTTACACATCTAATATAATTTATATGTAAAATGCACAAACGCATGTGCCAAATGCATTTAAATGTAAAAATAAATAAATAAATAAATAAATTGGCTTTACATGCATCTCAATCTTTGGGATGTGGGAAGGTGGACCACTTTTAGCATTGTTCATAAAACATTTTACAGATGCTTTTTTTTTTTCAAAGTGACTGCAGTTCATTTAGAGTGTGTGAATTTTATCTGCAGCTTGACAGCATGTTCCCTGGGAATCAGATTTCACTATTTGAGCTACAGGAACAACAAATTATTTAAAAAAAATAAATAATAATAATTTATTTAAATTATCCATTGAAACATCTACCACTTTCCCTCTGTCTGTGTGTGTGTGTGTGTGTGTCTGTGTGCGCGTGTGTGTGTGTGTGTGTGTGTGTGCGTGCGTACTTGCGTGCCTGCGCGCGCGCACGCGTGTGTGTGTGTGTGTGTGTGTGTGTGTGTGTGAGAGAGAGAGAGAGTGTGAGTGTGCGCGTGCATTTCCTCTAAACTGTACTGCCCTCTGTTGGATATCAAACAGCACATGAGTGGAAGATAGGAGAGAATTTCTTCCTATTTCACTCAAGTCTCTACAAACCCTGAAGCCTGCTGTTTTACATTAGTTTAAGCAGATGTGAAACATTTGAATTGCAATGAATTACAATTTCCTCCGAATGAACCTGAATCTGTTGAGTTTGGGCCTGTTACATATATCAATTACAGTTCTATAAACTGAAGTGTTTTTATTCCTGCAACTTTTAAAGCACAATAATTACATAATTGGTTGTTTACCATTATGTTGGAACATAGTACATATTTGATTTTTTAGAATAACTAGTTGTTACCACAGGAGTGCAAAGTTCCATGAAGGTCGTCACAGTTTCAACTCTGTAAACAAATTTCCTCGTTTCTGTATTGTGAAACAAATGATGTCCTTCTTGTTACACCAACATTTGTGCACACTTCATTGTGTCATTGCATTTCTGTTCCAAAATTTGCTTTTGGATCGAGCAGTGCTGGGTATCCAATGCTGCCTTCACGTGCTATCGGAATTATTGTACATTTGAGTTTCCCACTTGGAAGTTCAGAAATCAGAATCAGAATTAGAAAAAGCTTTATTGCCATGTACGTTTTTTACGCATACAAGGAATGTTTTGGTGTTGTAGGCGCATGTCACACAATCTCTAAATATAAGAAACAAGTATTAAAATATAAGCAATATAAATATAAATATTTCCACACAGTATATATTAAAAGTAAGAATAAAAAAAAAGAGAGCAGTACACCAGAGAAGTACAGTGGCATGTAGAGCCAGATGTGAAGTGTGGAGGGTGTCAGGGTGGGTACCGGGCCTTGTTGATAAGGCAAGTTGCGGATGGGAAGAAACTGTTCTTGTGGCGGGAGGTTTTAGTCCTGATGGACCTCAGCCTTCTGCCAGAGGGGAGTGTCTCAAAGAGATTGTGGCCGGGGTGAGAGAGATCAGCCACAATCTTTCCAGCACGCTTCAGGGTCCTGGAGGCGTACAGGTCCTGGAGCGGCAGCAGATTGCAGCCAATCACCTTCTCTGCAGACCAGATGACACGCTGCGGTCTGCCCTTGTCCTTGGCAGTAGTAGCAGCGTACCAGATAGTGATGGAGGATGTGAGGATGGACTCGATGATGGCTGTGTAGAAGTGCACCATTATTGTCTTTGGCAGGTTGAATTTCTTCAGCTGCCGCAGGAAGTACATTCTCTGTTGTGCTTTCTTGATGAGGGAGCTGATGTTCAGCTCCCAGTTGAGGTCCTGGGAGATGATAGTTCCCAGGAAGCGGAAAGACTCCACAGTGTCAATTGTGGAGTCATAGAGGGTGATGGGGCAGATGCAGGTGAGGATGAGTTCTTCCTGAATTCCACAACCATCTCCATTGTCTTTAGAGTGTTGAGCTCAAGGTTTTTTAATTGCACCAGGTCACCAGTTGGTCAACCTCCCACCTGTAGGCGGACTCGTCACCATCAGAGATGAGTCCGATGAGGGAGGTGTCGTCTGCAAACTTCAAGAGCTTGACGGACTGGTGACTGGAGGTGCAGCTGTTAGTGTACAGGGAGAAGAGCAGAGGAGAAAGAACGCAGCGCTGGGGTGATCCAGTGCTAATGGTCTGTGAGTCGGAGACGTGTTTCCCCAGCTTCACATGCTGCTTCCTGTCAGACAGGAAGTCAGTGATCCACCTGCAGGTGGGGTCAGGCACGCTTAGCGGGGAGAGCTTCTCCTGGAGCAGAGCCGGGATGATGGTGTCAAAGGCAGAGCTGAAATCCACAAACAGGATCCTGACGTAGGAGTCCAGGTGCTGGAGGATGTAGTGGAGGGCGGGCGAGGTCCAGGAGGGCGTCGGTGATGTCTTTGAGGTGTTAAAGCACAAGGCACTCAAAGGACTTCATAACCACAGAGGTCAGGGTGACGGGTCTGAGGTCGTTAAGTCCGGTGGTCCTTGACTTCTTGGGAACAGGGATGATAGTTGAGGACTTGAAGCAGGCTGGCACGTGACATGTCTCCAGTTGAGGTGTTGCACATGAATATCCCTCAAGTCATAATTAGGACTGGGAAACTCAGAGATAATTTTGATACTCGAGTTTCCGAGATCGGAGGAGTTCTAAACTTTCAACATGGCGGAGGAGAGGACAGTTTCTGTAGTGAATGACAGGTTTTGTTCAATTTTCTAAATACAGCTAATTGTTAGTGCTTGCCATTTTGGTCATATTCATTCATGTATGTCAGAAACCATTCTATGCATGTTGTACATTTTTACACCATGAACATAGCTTGTATATGACCAAAATTCCATTATCATCAGCAAGATAACTGAGTGATATGTATTATGGTGTCAAAATAAAAGTTCCTTAAAGGGCACCTATAGTGCCCCTTTTCACAAGATATAGTTAAAATCTTTGGTGTCCCCAGAATGTGTCTGTGAAGTTTCAGCTCAAAATAACCTACAGATAGTTTATTATACCATGTTGAAATTACCAATTTTTGGGTGGGAATAAAATCGAGCTGTTTTTGTGACTGTGACTTTAAATGCAAATGAGCTGGTTCTATATCCAGAATAGGGCGGAGTTTTGACATCTCTACTTTGGATAACTAGACATCATAAGCAATATGACTGACAGCGAAAAGAGTGGTGTTCAGCACTATATGTTTGAACCAGAGTCAGACACTGATGAGGGAGAGACTCACAGAAGTAACAACTTTGAGAATGAACCAGGAAGTTTCCGAATGGATATTTGAGTTTTTTTCAGCAGTTTTGCAACAATGGATGAGAATCGCAAATACTGTTACAAGTTTCGCTATGCGCTATAACAAAACAAGACACACAAACAAACATGTCCGTCGGCAGTGTCCGTCAACATTTGTGGGCGGGGCCTATACAAAGTGACGTCACTTTGTACAGAATCTGCAAACGGCTTGTTCTGAGACAGTGCTTATGATTAATGGATATTAAAAAGAAAAGGACTGGGTGGATTTTTATCATTGTAGGGTGGTTGTGTACACACTGCCAACACACATTTATGTTCAAACACCATGTAAAAGTGAATTTTGCATAATAGGTCCCCTTTAAGAAATATGTATGAATGAACCTGGCGTCGTCCATGTTACCTGTTCTTTCCGACAACAAAGCACGTGAACACGACATACTCATAATTCCCACTTCAGAAATGGGAAGTAAGTTAATTCAGCTAGCACTGTAGGCAGCATTAAATTTGTCAGTTCCTGCTCTCTGAGTTTAGTATTTCTGCCCTCCGCCCATAACATATAATCACGCCACACCTCTGCTCACATCATCACGTTATGCAAGTCAAGATTGCGAACTCTGAAAGTTAACGAGAAAATCCGCCCAGACCACAAAGACTTATTACAGGCATGTAAATAAATTAAATTAAAAAAAAAATAAAAATAAAATGTCAGACTTGGGTATTAACCAAACTAATGCCAACAAGACCCATCCTATTCTAAGATGCATTTAAAGCCAAATAATCCAGTTAAACATTTGCAATGTGATCAGCATATCGTTCTAATGACTCTTTTGCTACATAATCTATCCTCTGCCAAGCTTAGTTTAACTGAGGCAGCATTTTATAAGTGTGGGTTTGCTAAACTTGTTTCCACATTTTTACAAGGTCATTAACTCATGTAATGAACTCTAAATAAACTGCAAACAACACTTGATTAGAAACACAAGCATGCGCTGCATTTCTGTATTTAATTTAAGTATTATGTCAACGAGTTATGACAGCTGTTTTTCGCTTAGGGTCAGGAATGTGGGGGTATGAGCGTGTGCATGTGCATTTTAGGTTTGTATGGAGAGCAATTCGCTTTCTGTTCCACCCTCAAACACATTAGCGTCCTGGACTGGATATTGTCCTTTAACACAACAGATGCTTCCTTAAAGAGGCGACTCTTTTGGGGCTGAGTTTGGCCTGGCTACAAACCCCTTCCCCCACCGTCCCTTTAAATCATGCTTTCATGGACATTAAAAATAGAACAAATCTGAACAGAGGAAAAGAACAAATGAAGGAGACGGTATTCAACTTAGGCTAAAAACCTTTAAAAACACATGCAGGGGTCATGTGATGTTACTCATTTAATTTGGTGTATTTGAATATAGCACAGTCATTATTCCCTCGTTTATTCCCCATGTGTGCTTCAGTCATCAAACTGGCCTTATTCTTCAGTTTTGTAGCATTTAATTTATTTTTTCAAAAGTCCACTTAAATCAAAATGTACCTAATTGAATTTCCAACATGGTTTTATAGAAAAAAACATTATAAAACCTACATTTTTAAAGCGCTACAGAAACAATGACTTTTATTCACTTTCACACAAATCATGAGTAAAACGGCCGATTATCAGCTCATAAACACTTCTCACCATGTTCCTCACAAAACGCTATCTTTCGACGTCCAAAAACGTTTACTATAGCGAAAGATATGCATATACTGTACTTCTTGTAAGGTAATATATTTAAACGTTTGCATTACATAACCTTAACTTCTTCAAGTGCAAATAAACTGTAGCTGTAGCTCAACTGATAGAGCTTTGCACTTGCGCTGCAAGAGTCCTGAAGTCAACACATGAGCCGAATGTGTCAATGAAGCACCGCAAAATGGCGTGGTTGCTTCTGCGATATGTTTTTTGCATCACATTTGCTTTTCATTACACCAGGGGCGGAGCCAGGAGTTTTTCAAAGTGGTGGCCAGGCAGGGGCAAGCGATCAGTCTGAGCAGCATTTTTATGTCCTCGGACTGTAGAGGGGTGCGTGGATTGAGTGAATGAATTGGTGTGTGCACTTGTTAAGTTTCTAGATTTGTACAGAGATGATTTCACCTCTAAAGAACTAAATTGTGCCAAAAAATGACTGAAACAGCCATTGTGTGTGGGTTGGCCAATGGGGTGGCCAGGCTTCTGTCCATGGTGCCCACGGACACCCCTGGCCACCCCCTAGCTCCGCCACTGCATTACACATTTGGTTAGGTATAGGTTGAAGGTTTAGGGTTGGAAGGTAGGCTTGGTTTGTTCATTTACCCCCCCAAGTTGCCAAGTTGTTGTATAGTGAATTGGCAGTGATGTGTAAATGTGGGCATTGTGTAAATGTGGGATGTGTAGCTCAATTATACCCTAGACCTGCTTAGCAAAGAGACAGCCTATGTATATACTGTAGTGCATGTACGTTTAATGTTGTCTGAGGGCATTTTAGATTTCATGTTCCTCAGAAGGCCACACATGACCCGTGCACCTTACATGCTTTAAGAAAAGAAAGGGCTGAATAGGGCCTCAAACAGAGAAGAGAAGTGGCGAGGAAGGATTTGTTTGTGCTGTGTGGAGAACCAGATAAGCTGTATTGAAACTGAGAGACTCCTCCATATCTAAATGTAATCTTTGTACTGGATGAGGTGAATACAGTATCAGAGCATGAGATTGACGTTTGTGAATGATACTGACCGGAATGTGAGCAACGAATAACATATCCTGCCTCTCTCACCCTATTTTATAACTACGTACATTATTAGTTTTTATTTTTTGTATTTTTTTTTTCATTCTTAGGGGTGGATTTTTATCACTTTAAGTGCATTTTTCTTCACTTTAAATGCTGGAGTTTCTAGCTTCTAAAAGTTGTATCAGATTAGAGGAGAGTGGTGACATAAAGATAATTACATGATGAATTAGATGTAGTTGAAGTGTTTTTTTCTCTCTTTTTTTATATGTGATGTTATTTTCGCACTGGACAATCAGTTTCAGTTGGTAATTTTAAAGTGATATCAAACTCTACACATATGTTTCAAGAGTGTGCTTTTTCCTGAACAACAAAACAGTTGTAATGCGGCACACCGTGCAGATAATGGAGGGATTTTTATTTAAAAATAGCAGTTATAATTTTAATGTTTTCTAAACAGGATTTTAAAAGAGAGGTCACCATGGCAACATTATGCTCCACTTTTTATTTTGTTTTAAATATTTTTATTTTTATTAATGATCACTGTTGGCAATTATGGCTACAAAACTTAGAGTGCGCAACAGTCTAGTTCTGGAAGTAAAAATCCCATAATTCTTTTCAAATGGGGAGTACATTTTTAACTATATCTTTTTAACCTTTAAAGACAGATCTACTGCGAGCTCCGAGGTTATTAATCAATGGTATGCTATTTCAAATTCAAGTTTGTCAATCACATTTAATAGCAGAATTTCTGGTGAAGAACTACACTACCCATAATCCTGAAAGAACACAATCCACCAATCAGAGAATTGCGTCAAACAAAGTGCACCAAACATGCTCAGGAGCGTCTGCCACTCCCATGACGCACTGTGAATGATGCAATCTACCTACACTCTTTAACTACTCGTATATTTGTATTCTTTATATACTTTAAATAGTAATGTTTAAAATTTTTCCATTGTTTACAAATATCAACTACGTCATTTGGATTACTTTGTAGGATTGTAGTTAATTTCCTCATTAAAAAATGGATAGGAATTTTCTGGGTTCACTACAAGTTAAGCTCAATCAACAGCATTTGTGGCATAATATTGATTCCCACAAAAATGATTTTCGACTTGTTCCTCCTTTTCATTTTTTTTTTTTTTTTTCCCCAATTACCAATGCGCTCTAGGTCATCCTGGTGGCGTAGTGACCCTGAGACTGTCAATCTGCACATTTTATCAAGTGGCTTGTTGAGCGCATTACCGCAGAGACATAGCGGGTGTGGAGGCCCTCTATTCTCTGCGGCATCCACGCACAACTCACCACGCATCCCACTGAGAGCCACATTATAGCAACCATGAGGAGGTTACCCCATGTGACTCTACTCTCACTCGCAATCAGGCCCATTTGGTTGTTTAGGAGACCTGGCTGGAGTCACTCAGCACGCCCTGGATTCAAACTCTTGACTCCAGGGGTGGTAGTCAGCATCTTTACTCACTGAGCTACCCAGGCTCACTGTTCCTCCTTTTCATTAAAGAAATAGCTAAAACCTGGGTCAATCTATAAACATTGAAATACTCACTGTTTCGAAGTATAGCAAAAAAGAGTTGAATAATAAGTGTGTTAATATGATTTTAGTATGATAAAATAGCTTATGAACCTTCTTTATGTAGTTATATTTAATTTGACAAGTTCATTGCCATGACGACTTAATGGCGTAAACCGTAAAATCCTAAATGTGGAATAATAAATCAACAGTTCACTCATTTATGAAGGATTTTAAGGTGATAGTTTCAAAGCGATAGTTCACCCAAAAAATTGTATTCTCTCATTATTTACTCACCCTCATTATATCCCAGGTGTGTACGACGTTCTTTCTTCACTAGAACACATTTTAAGACAAATAGAAAAATATCTCAGCTCAGTAGGTCCTTAAAATGTAAGCGAATGGAGATTTTTCTTTTGACGCTCCAAAAATCATAGTCAGAAAGCATAAACATCATCCATACGATTCCAGTGGTTAAATTAATGTCTTCTAAAGCGATACAATCACCTTTGGTGCAAATTTAAGTACTTTTTAAACCATCAACCATCGCTTCCGTTAGGAGTTACGAGAGGGTGGAGTCCAACCGGTTTCTTATGTGATGTATTCTTGTTGCCATGACTCGTTTGAGGCATCCAGGATAAGCACACAAACACACCATTGTGAGTGACAAACCAAAACCAACCAAGTTGGTTAGTTCTCATGTGTTTCAAATGCCAATGCGATTATGTCACATGCGTGTACTGCTGCTGAATGGAAGCATGAAACCTAAAGTTATCGAGTCACTTTAGAAGACATTAACAGTTAGTGGTATGTGATTTTTGAAGCATCAAAAGAGAAATCTCCATTCACTTGAATTTGAGATAATTTATGTTACACTGACTGTTCTGCCAGTTCCCGCCTTCTCCTTGCCCATCCTTACCCATTATAATCTCTAATAGTGAAAAAACTCCAGACAAATCAACCTCTCGGAATGACATGCCTTCTGCGTATCTTCAGCTATAGTGTATGTCCAGATTTAATAATCACTATTAATTCTGAACACATTGGCAGTCCTGACATCACTGACTGAAGTGATGACTGCCGAATCTAATTCATCCATCATTCACAATGATGGCCAGTCCAATCACCAAGTAAACCGCCCAAACCTCACCGATTTGTCTGCCTAACAAAGAGAGAAGAAAACGTCATGAAGGTGCATTCCAATCGATGGAGGAATCCCTCGGATTCGGACTCCAGCTGAATATTTCTCCCCAACTTAGCATTTTTACTCTCCTTAGTAAGTCGGCCACCGGGGAGCGGTCTTGTTTCCCCTCTCCGCCTCATCAATAGCTAAATCCTGGTGAACAAGTGACATGGAGAAGCTGGAATCAATAGTTCTGCCTGCGTTTTCCCCGCCTTCTGGTCAAATGGTTCTGCACAGCTTGACAGGCATGACAAGCTGTACATGATACAAAATCATTATCAGCAGGCCATGGAGATGAGTGCAGAAAAACATGGCACAGGCATTAATGACCGTGGCTGGTACTGAATAAACTAGCTGCTCGCTAAAGGATATGTCAAGTGGAAAAAAAGATGCGGGCAAAACTTCTCCCTGCGTATCGATTTTTGGGTGGTATCGAGCCACTGGTAGTGAAATCGCAGTCAATATGACACCGCAGTGAGAAGAGGATGTCAGAGCTGGAAATGTATTAATTTGAGCCCGGGCAGAAAACACACCCGCTCACACTCATGCCTACACACTGGCCTAATACCAATAGTAAGAAGCATACTTTCAATTAAGTGCATAAGTGGTGTGTTAATGTACACACATTGCTAGTGATTATTCTGCTCTGCAAAACGCATAATTTTTTTTCAAAATTGAGTTATGAACTAAATTAGTTATTGTAGTATGATCTGCCCTGTTATAGACTGGTTTGGCTCAAATATGCTCAGATTTAAAGAAAATTGACTGAGACTATTTTTTGATCCACATTCGGCTGGGAAAAAAAAACAAACAAAAAAAACATCTCCAATACTGGATTTGGACATTTGATAATTGTATAGTATAGTATAGTGTAATATAGTATAGTATAGTGTAGTATAGTACAGTACAGAACAGTAAAGTATATATACGTGTATATTAGGGAAAGAAAAAGATGTCTGGATCTGTTTACATGGTCTTTCTTTGCCTTCTCTTGAAACTGAAGGTCATTACATGCATTATATAAATTAAGCCAGCTGTGAAAATGATTAAAGACATTACCATCAAATCCTGATTTGTATTAAGAAAAGCACAGTCGCTAAAAAAAAAAGGACAACTAAATGCACTTAAATATATGAATGCCTTGAAAATGACATGTGGCATTTAAAAAAATAATTAAAAAAATGGCATTTATTAAAAAAAAAAAAAAATAAATAAAAAAATGTTTTTAAGCAAAAAGCTAAATAGGTTTACAAGAAAATAAACAAGAAATATATTGTTAAAGATTAACACAAAATGTATTTGTAAACTGAAGTAAACTTTAAAATGTATGAATGTCATTGCATTACAAAACAGAATTACAAACCAAGTGGCATTTATTCCAAAGCACACTTTTCAAACACAATAAAAGATTGATCTGTTCTAATTAATAAACTCGTTAGCTGAAGTGCACAGATTTGTTCAGGACCTGCAGGATCTTGCTGTGTCAGAGAACGCTAATCACTCTGCGGCATAAATAGCTTCCATCCTGTCTTTTCATTATTCCATGCTTATTGGCTTATTGAAGGCAAAAGAGAAACTTCTTTAAGCAGGGAAGTGTCTCAACTCAATTAAAAAATTAAAATCAAACATTTTATAGAGGGTGAACTATTAACACAAGTTGATGAATATAGGTCATACCACAAAGAGAAAGAAAAAAGCTTATTAATTAAATAATAAGGCCAATTCCAGCATTATCAGACCCTGTCAACTCATTCCAGAGGAGAGGGAAAAATGAATTGCCCGGCTTGTGCAAAGAGCTGATTTTAAGCTTGTTTACAGCAGATGAGGCGGCTGGTGTGGAAACGTTAGGTTAACTAGATCCTGAACTTCCTCTTTGGCTACAGTGAGAGGTAATGAGCTGATTGAAACAAACTGAAAAAAACTGATTAGTCCTTAACATTGTGACATAGGCCGTATTAGGAACCAGAATAATCCAGGTCAGAGAGGAACAGGGTCATCATTGAAATTAACTTTTTGTTCATTAATTTGTCTGGATTAGTCGAGGGCAAGAACGACAGCAAATCTGCTCTAGTTTTTCTTATGAAAATCATTTAAAAGTGTACATCAATTGTAGCTGATGGGTGACATTGGGGTTAATCAGCCTGATGTGTCCTTTTAATTGCTTTCTATTCAGAGTAAATTCATTAGATAATGTTCTCTTCGAAATTCCTGAATCAATTTAACAGAGGAAAACCACATTAACAGCTTTGCTTTCATTACCGAATGTTGTCGTGTCACCAGACCTGGGCCAGACTTCCTCTAGGCAAACATGTTTGTGTATCGTGATTACTTACGAGGGATTTATTTCAAATCCATTCTTTTCTCCATTACCGATTTGCACAAATTCAATGGTGAATTATAACAATGAAATAAAACCCATTTAATCACAAGTGTGAGCCGGTACCCTCAAAAGCCTGTATCGGTAGCGCCGGTTGTTATTTGTGGTTAATTTGGACTGATTACAATGTGGGTAGTCTTTGGCCTGAGGCGGAAAAATTCTGGAAGAGGAGAGAAGACACAATGGCAGCAACACAAGAACGCTTCCTCCACTGTTGGAAGTACATTAAGGAAAGCGCTTGGCATTGTGTGACGTGATAATTTCACAGTCCTAAATGTGTCAATCATGGTATTTCAGGACTTTGTTTGAGTCATTAACATGACGGACATCTTTTGAGATGTCCACAAGTAATTTTCTAATGGCTGGGCACGTTTAGCCGTGGGGTAAATTCGGTGACAATGGGGGGTGGATTATCCCAGCGACAGTGAGCTAATAGCAGTTCATTTATCAATTATATGAAGAGGATAAATTAGATATTCTCTCTTTTTCTGTTTGGGTTGCAACGCTTTATTATTATTAAATTGAACAATGCTGCCTGTGCTGTGCTTAATTACGAACATGACGTTAAAGGGATCGTAATAATGGAATTCTGTCATCATTTACTGCCATTTCAAGGCCGTATGTCTTTCTTTCTTCCGTGGAACACAAGAGGAGATGTTTGCGGTATTTTGGGGACTGACGGCCTCAGTCAACAATAACATTAGTTACATCTTTTATCTATTCATTGATGTTGAATGGTGACCGTGGCTTCCAGTCCCCACATTCTGCGTTTTCTGTTCCATGTTAGAAAGTCATTCCGGTTTGGAATGATATGAGGGTGTGTAAATTATGTTTTGCAAACTATACACCCTATTCACAGTCACTGATGATGCATTTCCACCTTAATGTTAACTTTATTTAACATTTTAATAATTTATTTATAGATTTATTTTTATTATTGAATGTAAATGCACAATATTATTCTGTGTGATATATTGCCCTGGCATTCATACAAATAAATAAATAAACAAATACATAAATAAATATATAAATAAAAAATTATATTTAAAAAAATTATAAGATGGGGTTTCAAATAAAGCTGCTGAGGTATTTGCCGCAATATACAAGTGTACCCAGCTGTCGTTTACTTCTGCGTTCCAATCCCGAAAATGTGAAAAGGGTTCAATGAAATACTCATTCTGCATTTATGTGCGCAATACAAATGATTGATGTATGTCAATAACTTGTAATACACTTTCCTTGTCTTGTCCCAAAAACCAATGATTTTTTAAAAGGACAATTCACCCAAAAATGAAAATATTGCCCTCATGCCATCCCAGATTTGTACAACATTCTTTCTTCTGCTGAACACAAATTAAGATTTTGAGAAGAATATTTGACCTCTGTTGGTGGTCACAACACAAGTGAATGGTGATCAGACCTTTGTAGCTCCAAAAATCACATAAAGGATACATAAAAGTAATCCATATGACTCCAGTAGTTTAATCCATGTCTTCTGAAGCCATATGACAGGTGTGGGTGTGCAACAGATCAATATTTAAGTCCTTTTTTACTCTAAATCTCCATTTCAGACGTGAAAGTGAAACTAAACAGGCAGGCACCACATGTGACATTCAGATTTGAAATTGAAAGTGGAGCTTTAGAGTACAAAAAGGACTAATATATTGATCTGTTTGTCACCCACACCTATCATATGGCTTCAGAAGAGATGGAATTAACCACTGGAGTCTTATGGATTACTTTTATTTTTCCTTTTATGTGATTTTTGGAGCTTCAAAGGCCTAATCACCATTCACTTGCATTGTAAAGACCAACAGAGCTGAAATATTCTCCTAAAAATATTTGTTTGTGTTCAGCAGAATTAAATTATTTTCCTATTGAAATCATGGTTCGTTTTAGGAAAAATCTTAAGAACATTGTTTGTTAATTTTTCTGTATGGGAATAAAATAAGTTTCTGTATGACTCGATATGTTTGATTTAGAACAAATTCGCCATCTCATACTATTATTATGACTTGCAACGAGACCGGTTTGGGAAACGAGTATCTTACACACACATACACACACACACACACACACACACACACACACAAACACACATCTCCATCTCCTCACCAAGCCCGTCCTCTCCCCTACAGCCACCCTATGCAGAGTCTCCACATAATCAAGGTAATTTGCCTGAACTTGGGGGAATATTTACTACATCCACACCGGCTTGGTTTGATTGATATCTACCCAAGTGACTTATTAGGCTTTGTCAGAGAAAAGACCCTGCGGTGATGTTAAATAATTTTTCATTCATAATCACCCTGTCACCACTATCCAGACAACTTTTGGAAGACAAACCTGACTGAAAAGGAAGGAGAGGAGGCGCTATGGGCCGACATAAAGCCTCTTAATTTCTTAATAAATGCTTCTTTGGTGTAGGACAGGGATTAGGGCCGAGAGAGCTGTCACAGGGACAGGTGAGAGAGAAACTGGCAGCCTTTAATTTCTCTGTGAGGAACGATGAAGCTCTTCAGGGACTAATCTCCTTATCAACAATGAGCCACAGCCTCAAGGCCAGTGCTGCCATTCACACCAATCACACACCCCCTCCGCTCCCATATCACTCAGTCTGGGAGTTTTGCATGGTGGAATCAACTTAAGACTAATGATGACAAGTTCTGTATCGACATTGGCCAATGAGGCACATCATTGAAATGGTTTGATAACCAGAACATTCGCGATAAGTGCCGATACAAATCTGAACTTCATAGTTTGCTAGCGATGTTATATGCAAAGATGTTGACAATGACATTGAAATCTCAGGCTTCCACATAACGTGCATCAGCATTGGCCAATGCATTGAAGTCTATGGAATTAAGTGTCAGCATTGCACCCAGCATGGCGTTGCACGTGCTGCTCAGACTATTTCAACTTGACCCCATTGCTGCTGACCTTTTTAAGCATCAGCCAATGAATACGAGACAACACAGATGATGTATCATTATGTGGGTGATGCCAGTGCTAAAATAAAAACTAAATGTTCTCTGAAGCCCATTTTATTAGGAGATCAAATCTGCATTTCACGCTGGCGCTGAGCGGCGTATTGACTCCCCAATACAAGTCATGTGAAAGTCCCTTTCGGGGCCATTCAGGCTGAACACGTTCTTGTACTAAAAAAGTTAGAAATAGCGCAACGAATAGAACCCAATACAGATGTCTTGAGATGCGTTTTTAAAAGTTAACATTCTTTTTAACCTGATCCGAAATCGAAAAAATATGGCTCTCTTTTGCAAGACACTGAAAACAGGAGATGTTGTGCATTGATCAAAGACATCCATCAAGTGCATGTTTGCATAGAAAAAACTATTGAAAACTGGGTATATTTCTTTCTTTCTCTCTTTCTTTCTGCACAGAAAAAATGCAAAAACACGTTTTGTGTGAACAACCCACAGTCCATTTACTATGAAGATAAATCAGTTGCAAAACTCGAGAGCTTGTAGAATTGAACTTGAATTTGATTTGAATTTAAGAAAAATTTATATTTGTATTCGTAAGTTGAAATTTACACTCACATCAACAATGTGAATAATTATAACATATGAATCTGAAGTTGAATGTTGCAATCTGCACTCACACATAATAATCAAAAACACGTGTTTTGAATTTAAAGTTGTAGACAAATAGTCACAAATGTGTAAAATGACATTCACATAAATACAAAGACAGACACAAACTTGTATTATATATTTACTTTTGGACTTTAATTCAATTTAGCAGTAAAACCACAAATCGTCATGCCCACAAGGATGCCACACTTCTCGTAGAATGTGCTCGAACCCGCAAGTGGGCGGGCACGGCCTGGGTGTGATAAGCTAAAGAAATAGCATCAACGACCCAGTTAGCAGTCAGCTTTCTCTTTCCGCCGTCCGCCGAAGCAGACAAAGAGCTGCTCAGAACATCTTAAGCTCTGCGTGCGGTCCAAATAGATACGCAATGCACGTACCGGACACAGCAACGAAAGGGCTGGGTCTGCCTCCTCCCGGGGCAGCGCTTGCAGGTTCACGACCCTCTTGATGGAGGCTAATGCGATCAGGAGCCCATCTTCAGAGAGAGGGCCTTGAGCTCAACTGAATCAAGCGGCTCGAAGGGGGGTCTCTGGAGGCCCGAGAGGACCACTGAGAGATCCCAGGAGGGGAATAGGCTAGGCCGGGGAGGGTTCAGTCTCCAGGCGCCTTTCAGGAACCTGATAATCAAGTCGTACTTACCTAGGGACTTGCCATCTATTGTGTTGTGGTTGTCTGCAATAGCAGCTACATACACCTTCAAAGTGAAAGGGGACAGCCTCCAGATCTTCTGCAGTTGATGTGCAATGCTGCCGGGGTCCTTTCCAGAGGCCAGTGGCAGCATGCCCATTGTACACGGTGCCTCAACCCTGTCGAGAGGCGTCTGTGGTACCACAACACGTCTGGACACCTGCTGCAAGGGGACTCCAGTCCGCATAAAGCAGAGGTCTGTCCAAGGGTTGGAAGTCTGACTGTAAGAAGGGGTGATTGTCAAACGGTATGTGCCGTGGTGCCATGCCCATCTCGGGACTCAAGTCTGTAGCCAGTGCTGAAGTGGTCTCATATGCATAAGCCCGAGTGGCGCAGCCGCGGCTGAGGATGCCATATGCCCCAGGAGCCTCTGGAATTTTTTTAGAGGAACCGCTGTGCTGTGCTCGAAGAGAGCGATGCACCTGAGCACTGACTGAGCACGCTCGTTGGTGAGACGTGCTGTCAATGAGACTGAGACTAACTCCATGCCGAGAAAAGAGATGCTTGCTCTTTTCCCAGTTGACCTGAAGCCCTAGACAGCTGAGGTGCCTGAGCACCTGGTCCCTGTGAGTGCACAGTAACTCTCAAGAGTGAGCCAGGATGAGACAGTCATCGAGGTAGTTGAGTATGCGGATGCCCACTTCCCTTAGCGGGGCAAGAGCTGCCTCTGCGATCTTCGTGATGATGTGAGGGGACAGGGACAGGCCGAAAGGGAGGACCTTGTACTGATACTTCTGGCCGTCGAACACGAACCGTAAGAAGGGTCGCTGTCAAGGCAGAATGGAGATGTGGATGTATGCATCCTTCTGGTCTACCACCGCAAACCAATCTAGCTGTCGAACGCAGGTAAGAATCTGTTTCTTCGTGAGCATTTTGAACGGGAGTCTGTGTAAGGCCCGTTTGAGAACTTACAGGTCCAAGATTGGTCGCAACCCACCACTTTATTTGAGTACGATGAAGAAAAGGGCTGTAGAAACCCTTCTCCACCTCGGCTGGAGGGACAGGCTCTATTGCATCCTTCAGGAGCAGGGCTGTGACCTTCGTGGCTCTGAGAGCGAGGTCAATGGCAGAGCGCAGTTCCTGCAGCACGTCGGGGTCGGGACTACCCAGGTGCAGATCTTTAAGTGCCCTAAGAGTGATTGTAGTTTATAAAGTTATAAATATGGATATTTTTCTTACAAAAAAACGCATCACTTCGCTTCAGAAGGCCTTTATTAACCCCCTGGAGCAGTATGGATTACTTTTTTGATGGATGGATGTGCTTTTTTGGGTTTCAAAATCTAAGTTACCATTCAATCCCATTATAAAGCTTGGAAGAGCCAGGATATATTTATATATAACTCTGATTGTGTTTGGCTGAAAAAAGAAAGTCCTATACACCTAGGATGGCTTGAGGGTGAGTAAATTATCGGATAATTTTCATTTTTGGGTGAACTAACCCTTTAAGAATAAGATATATAATTTAGAAATATAAAAATGTTATATTATTATTACTTATTAAATACATATTTGCCTGACTGCGATGACTTGCTTTAATCATGATCATTTGAGATTATCTTGGTCATGTGCACTTTTAATTTAAATCAAATATTGACATAAAATAAGGGAAATTATCGAATAATAAAAACACCAGAATATGCAAACTTCTTTATCTCTAGTACAGATGCATGCTAAGCATATATTCAGCCATCAACTATGTATTATGATTAGTTTTGATTGGTCCGGCATAAGATGTTTCAGCGCTTGTGATTGGTCACAACTCTCTGGTCTCGCATCTGGGTTTACAAGTACACAAGTGAGTTTTGCTACAGGTTTATCGCAAAAGTAATTTCAAATGTCAAGGCGTGAAGATTTGAAGTTGCAGTGGCATATTTGAGACGTTGTAAGTGCTGATTTGTGGTTGTACTATTCAACTTATGAATACAATTAATTATTGTTATAAGTTCTCAAATTCAAATGAGAAACTCTTGAGTTTTGCAACTGATTTATTTTCAGAATTTTCTGACAGTCTCCCCTAAAATATGGCAAGAGCTTGCAGAAATAAAGCAACAGTTCCATCCCACTTTCTACACCATATTTATTCCAGAAGTATTTTTTACATTATTATTTTTTAACATTTTTTTCCCCATATATGGATTTCTTTAAAGAGCGTTTAGAATTAAAAATCAATTCCACTATTGAGTAAATGAATGGAATTACTTCCAGAACCAGACTATTGTATTCTATTGCACACAAAAATGGCAAGAGCTGGCTAAAATCACTAGTTCCTAGTGCTTACACAACTGCTGGGAGATGTTGGAAACAAAGTTGTGTTTTATACAGTGTTGATCCAATGAGCACATTTGAGGAAGAAGTTTTTTTAAGGCACTTAAGATATCCATAAGAAAAACTGTATCTATCCTGCTTTGTATTTGAGTTAAGTGTGTGAAATAATCTGTATTTATTCATTTTGGATGAATAGAAATTCTGATTATCAAGTCACATTTCCAATGCACACATTTCCAATCATTTATTTTATGTTTTTTGGTACCAGCCAAACTTTATTCTACAAGTCAAATTTATTATAGTGGTAGCTAATATTTCAGATAAAACCACCCCTAACTGGCACATAAAAACAAACTGAACTGTATTTGGTCAATTTACTTGTTGTTGACATCTCATTACAGTCTTAGACTTCACATTGCATACAACCTGGAAGCGCATGGACTTGGGGACTTGCTCTAAAAGTGCATTGGTGTCAGGTATGAACTGAATGGAAATATCCATAGTTACCAATAGTTAATGCCATAATTACCTCTTCTTTCAGTTAGCAGGGCCCCACTGCTGAGTTTTTTTTTTCTTTTCTTTTTTGCGATTAATATTAATGTCCATATGAGTGCAGCTCTAAACAGTGGGGGAGTGGTGGTTGCTGTTTTAGGCGTGTAATGTAAGCTGGCACGTGTGGCAGACCAACAGCTCTCGTCACGCTCTTTCCTGCTGAGATGTATCCTCACCTTTCACTCCAGACTTTATCAATTACTGTCCAACACTGGGACAGGCTGCATTCAAGATGACTCGGCTGCCGTCAAACGTCAATGCACGGTTAGCAGTTATTTTGAAGAGGGCATATTCATTTACGACATGAAAATCTAAACTGTAAGAGGTTGATCCAGACTCTGTGTCGACCTCAGGGGGAGCTGGCTCTGCTGAAGTCCTGGATATATCGTTGTTAGACCTGGATGATTGAAGTTGGGCTGTGTGTGCTCTTTAGAATTACTGTATGTAACACATATCCAAGAAATGTGAAAATTCAAAGAAATTTCCATGTTTGACATATAAAAATCCAGTACATACTTTAAAAGTTTAAGGCGATTAAAATTTCTAAACTTTCACAAGATATGCGGTAATGATGAATTTAAATATATGTACAGGTAACCTATATAAATACATAATGCAATATTTTAGCCAATAAAAGTGTAAAATATCACATATCATTCTTCCGTTCGTTCAAGTAATACAATCCACTTTCTCTACATGAATACTTCCATAGAAGTCAATGGACGCACGGCCCATATACCGAAGCCATGTATCAATGGGAGTCTAAGGCATTTACTGTACAATTCTATTTCATTAGGCCTATTTTGTTGCATTTTTTATTCAATTTTTTTGCAGTATAATCTTGTGCTTCCCCACTTTTGAAAAACACCATTTGCCACCAATATTTAGTTATTCTTTAATATCCCTGAAATGTATAAAGTAATCAAAAACCATATAGCCAACACGAGAACTCTATACAGCAAAAAAAGGCATTTGATAAGAAATGTCTACTTTACTAAAACTAAACTGTGAGAAGAACCATTAAATAAACTTTATTATTAATATCAATACGAGCTATATGCCTTTTCCACACCTCTGCACATATCTGGTTCTGCAGGTCAGTATACAGGTCTATTGTAGGGGTAACTGATCCCCACAGAGTTGCCTTCGTCTCGTGAGGTTAAAATCATTTCCCCGCACAGGACTGGAAATTGCCTCTCACTTAGACAACTTCAGGTGGGGCAGAGCCCAGTAATCTGGTGCACTTAATGAAAAGTTTAAAACACTGGGTGAAGGGTCAGGACCTTCCAGCCTGCTGGGGTTCCAGTGTAAATTGTTTGAATTAAGCGCGAGTATACGGTCTGAAATCGTATCCCTGCGAGGAGCAGAACATGCAGTAAAGGCGTTACAGCTCGTTAACTTCCCTCTCAAAACAGATTATCCTGCTAGTGGCCGTTGGGGAACCAGTCGCATCCTATTGGCTGAGGGGGCGTTCTTGTGTATTGATCAGGCAAAACCAATCGCTTGGCTTTATGTCCACTGTTATGGCAAATATTTATGGAGGAGACATTAGCCAATCATTGAACAGCGATAATGGGTGAGAATGCAGCTGGGGCCAATGTAAGGTGTGATCTCATCGGGCGAAAATTGGTTGAAGAGCCATTTATATGATGAACTAAACCAGCTGTTGGTATGTCACTCAATACGTGTGTACATGAAACCTGCTACCCACTTGGAGTCTGTTAAAACCAGTGGTGAGTCAAAAACTAGTGGTGGGTCACAGACAGCAGGGAAAAACAATGTTAAATGCTAATAATAAAATGCAACTAATCATACTGTATAATTGTGTAAAATAAGTTGCACATTTGCACATTGTTAAACCTACACTCTAAAACATACTGGGTTAAAAATAACCCAAAGTGAGTTGTTTTGAGTTGCCCAGCCGCTGTTTTAATATGGGACAGAACACATGTTGGGATAAACTAACCCAGCAAGTTGGGCTGTTTATTTAACCCAGCAAATGGGATATTTAATGAACCCAAATTCTGGTTCATATTTACAGGAATGATGGGTTATAAATGGGTTCATATTTTCAGATTGTTTTATCCTTAAAAATATTGTAAAATAAATCACACCATAAACAAATGTGTAAACATGGTAGCTCTTTTTTTTTGGTTGAATATAAATACATGCAATAAGTACATTTAAACTCCTTTTACAAATAGTATTAATATACAGCATGTAGAACAATAAAGTAACATTTATAATTAATGTTAAATACAATAGGCATTAAAACACTAAATACCCATTCTGTTATTAAAAGGATAGTTCAAAAATGAAAAATGTCTCATTTACTCACCCTCATCCCAGATGTGTACGCCTTTCTTATGCTTCCAAAAAAAATAATTTATTTTTGTTCAGAATATCTCAAGTCTGTTTGGTCCATTCTATGTAAGTGTATAGTGGCCAGAACTTTAAAGCTGCAAAAAGTACATAAGGGCAGTATGGAAGTAATCAATAAGACTTTAGTGGTAAAATCTATGTCTTCAAAAGTGGTATGAAAGATGTGGGTGAGAAACAGATCAATATTTAAGTCCTTTCTTGCTCTTAATCTCCACTTTCACATCTAAAAGAAAAAACTAAACAGGTGCCACATGACTTTTAGACGTGAAAGTGAAGATTTATAGTATAAAAAGGGACTTAAATATTGATGTGTTTCTCACTTTTTCTCACTTTCACAATCATTTATCCACTGGAACATATGGATTACATTTATGATGCAAGATTTGGTCACCATTAAGTTTAACCTTGTATGGACCTACAGAGCTGAAATAATCTTCTAAAAATCTTAATTTGTGTTCTGCAGATGAATATAAATTGTACACATCTGGGATGGCATGAGGGTGAGTAAATAATGAGAGAGTCTTTATTTTTGGGTGAACTTTCCATTAAATATTACTTATAGTTCTAGTGTCTATTACTACACAACTACAGTGCTGTGAAAAAGTATTTGCTTATTTCTTCTGTTTTTGAGCATACTGTATCTCATCCAAAATTGTTTGTATCTCAATTCAAAAATTAAAACATAATCTAAATAATAAAGTAATCAGAGTAAACACAAAATACAGATTTTAAACGATAATGCTATTTATTGAAGCAAAAATGTTATCCAATACTAACTGGGCCTGTGTGAAAAAGTAATTGTCCCTTAGTTACTAAATCCCCAAATCTATGTACAAATCATAATGGGGTTCAACTGGACTAGACACAACCAGGCCTGATTACTGCCAGTCCTATTCAATCAAATCAACACCTAAATATAACTTTCAGCAGCATGAAGTTGTCAGAAAGTTCTCACCCAGTAGCACACTGTGCCAAGTTAGAAAGAAATCCCAGAAAATTTGAGGGAAAAGGGTGATTGAAAGGTTATAAAGCTATTTCAAAGTCTCTGGGACTCCAAAGAACCACAGTGAGAGCCATTATCTCCAAATGGAGAAAACTTGACACATTAGTGAACCTTCCCAGAAGTGGCCGACCTTCCAAAATTCATGCAAGAGCACAGCCACGACTCATCCAGGAAGCCACAAAAAAAAACAAGGGCAATATCCAATGAACTGCAGGCCTCTCTTGTATAAATAAAGGTCACTGCTCATGACTCCACAATGAGAAAGACACTGGCAAAAAATGGCATCCATGGAAGAGTGTTGAGGCGAAAACCACTGCTAACCCAGAGGAGCATCAACACTCATCTGAATTTTGCCAAAACACACCTTGATTATCCACAAACCTTTTGGGATAATGTTCTGTGGACTAATGAGTCGAAAGTGGAACTGTTTGGTAGAACGTGTCCATTACATATGGCGTAAATCAAACACAAAATTTCACATAAAGAACATCATACCTACAGTCAGGCATGGTGGTGGTAGTGTGATGGTGTGCGGATGCTTTGCTGTTTCAGGGCGACTTACAATAATTGAGGAAAACATAAATTCTGCTAGAAAATCTTCAAATCTTAAAGGAGAACATCCGGTCATCAGTCCATGAGTAGAAGCTCAAGCGCAACTGGATTATGGAGCAAGACAATGATCCAAAGCATGGGAGAAATTGCACCTCTGAATGGCTCAAAAATATCTAAATTAAAGTTTTGGAGTGGCCAAGTCAATGTCCTGACTTGAACCAGATTGAGAGGCTGAGGTAGGACCTTAAATGGGTAGTTCATGTTCGAAAACCCTCCAATGCAGCTGAACTAAAACAGTTCTTTAAAGAAGAGTGAGTCAACATTCCACCACAGCGTTGTGAAAGGCTGATCTTTTGTTATGGGGCGGCAGCGGCAGTGGCACAGTGGTAGAGTGGGTTGGCCACCAATCGTAGGGTTGGTGGTTCGAATCCCGGCCCATAGTGCCAAAGTGTCCATGGGCAAGACACTGAACCCCAAGTTGCTCCTGATGGCAGGCTAGCACCTTGTGTGTATGAATGGGTGAATGAGTCAACAGTGTAAAGCGCTTTGAATACAGATAAGGTTAAAAAGGTGCTATATAAGTGCAGACCATTTATCGGAAGCATTTGGTTGCAGATGTTGCTACTAAAGGTGGCACAACCAGGTTAAGACATAACATACATCTCAGCCACCTCATACCTGGTGGAGGTACTCCACCATATTTGTTTAAAAACCAAGAAAGAAAAGGAAAAAGGTTAAAGAAATATATCAACCCATAATGTTAGCAATCTAGCTGTCATCAGAATACTGGATACATGGTTTATAAATAATAGGTCAAAGTTTGCATCAGTTTGTGACTTTTCACACATGTTTACTGTGCACACCAACCTTTTCATGTGTTGGACAAAGCTCCAAATGACGCTTGCATAGATGGGGTGATAAAGAAAAAAAGGGAAAAAGTAAATAAACCTATTCAGCATCCAGTGGGCATTATAGGCTGCCAAAGCTCAAGAAGCTAGCGTGACATCTAATAACAGCTGATGTAATATGAGTTGTCCAGTTCTGTCTACGGGACAGTATCTTTGCATTTTATGGTGTACAATAATGATATTATAGATTAAAACACTGACACAAACCCTATTTCACTGAACAAATCATTCAATTTGTCAGTGCTGAGAACTGCTCACTCCTGAAGATGATCCAAAAAGGGGGGGGGGGGGGGGGGGTGGATGGGGTGTAGATTCAACAGTCAGTAAAAATGACTGGGTTAGTCGCTGGGTTACACAAAAACGAATCAACAATAAAATGACCCAACAGGCCCAATCCAGCATTTTTGTTGAAAAAATAATCTAGTATATATTAGAGTGTATGCAGTTTATGGTAATATTAATACATTTCAAAGTTTGATTTGATTTTCTTCCCATTTTGCACATTAGTTGGCATTGCATTGGGTCACCAATGTTGAATAGTGTAAAATCTGAGTCTTGAAGCAAAGCAGTTGAGAACCAGTAGTCTAGCATAACTAATCATTAAAACAGGTGCATGATTTTCAAATAACATAATCATGTCCAGACATGAAAACACACTTATGTAATTACATATGTAATTGCAGATCATGGCTTTAGTAGTTCACTAAGCTTTTACAACTCATTTATATACCGTCATATCCATAATATACCTCTAATAACCAGCCTTTAACCAACGTTGCCCCTTCATGTCTTGTCATCTTCATGAAGGCGCAGGGTGTGAGAGCTTTGAAAGAAGGTTGCATTAATTCAGCATGGCCTCTAATGACTTGTGTGAGTGGGGAGCTTTCATTTCCCAAGTCCTAGAAGATCACAGGGGACGAATCGCAACACCCTTTTCCCGGGGTGCCAAAGGAGGTGATTAAAAACATATTGGTGAATTGGACCATCAGAGCTCTTTAAGAACCAGTTCTCTCCTCTCCTCACTGAGCGGAGCTACCTGGGTCTTTTATGAGAGGATACATCATTAATGAGGATGAGAGAGTTAATCATTTTCACCATCACCTCCCCACAATCCACCCATTTGCATTCGCATACTCTCACCTTCCATTCCTCAAAGCTCCATTTTGAGGCCCAATTTAAATGTATATTTCATTATAGATACATGGTTCTTGCTGGGTCACGTTAAAAAGATGTTCAAATTATGAGGGTCTTCTATTATGTGTTGCCATGAAGCACATTTTGAATCTTCCAGACCTGAATATATTGTCAGTAATGTTAGTAAAGCATGACGTGGCCCACAATATACTGGCCAGTAAACTGTTTTTGTTTGTTTGTTTAATTGATTTCAGCATTATACTTTTTTTTAAATAAAGTAAACCCCATAGAATGATCACAAGAGAGATCTTTTAATACCTCAGTTGTTTTGTCAAGCCAGCAATGAAATCAAATGGAGAGCAAACAGAAGTTTTGCTCAAGCCGCCTACTTCTCAGATTTGAAATGACTGTACATTTGAACAATGAAATTCACAAGAAAAACATTTTATAATGTGTAGTCGTAGAGCTTTCAATAAAGCAAAGGGTGAATAAAATTCGCAAATCACTCCTTTTTGCTTTTATTAGCATTTTTCATACTGTCCAATTTTTTTGGAATTGGGGTTGTACATTTGTCATCAAGCTCTTCCAAATGATCTGAGATATGTTCGAGGAGATAGTCTAGTAATTTGTATTTGTATAAGGCATTTCACAACACACATAGATTCAAAACAGTTTTACAGGAAATTATGCTGTAACAGAAAATTATAATATAATGTCGTATAGTGCTCATTGAGCAGTTTAAGTGAAAAATGTGATTGGACATCATGCCTTAAAAATTATGTATCGTTATGCCCCCAGTGAGCAAGCAAAAGGACTGACAAGGAACCCAAAATAACATCATTACATGTTAGTTAATGGAAGAAAAAAAAACATTGGGAAAAACCAGGCTCAGCTGGGGGGCCAGTTCCCCTTGGGCTATACAGCATGAATACAATGCCAATATTAGTTCTATATGTGTAATACAAGTAAAGTATTATTTGAGTGAACTGAGTAGGTTTTGGTGGATAACGGGGTGGCTAAAAATATAGATTTTCCGATGCATCACAGTCTTCATTTGAACAATCTTGATATTGATTCTTAGATCCCAAATCAGTCGTTTACCCTTTGTGCAACCCTCTACTACAATGTGAGCAAATCATTTGCATATGCAACCACATTTTGCACTATGTGGCTAAAATATACAATATATTTGGCAACTGGTTTGTAGATGTTTAGATTTCACACACCAGTGATTGTGTAATATAGTGGTGGAGTATCCAACAGTGAGATTCTTTCAATGCGTGTTGAGAGAAACTTGTTCAGTGTAATGTGTGTCCAAAGACGAGATCCACTATTTGTTGATAAAAAATAGTAATAATAATACAAATTTGTATAAAAATAATGAGGCAAAGATGAGATAAAGCTGTTGGAGTCTCTGGCTAACATGCACTCATTAGACACTCTTTACAGAAATGCCAGTTCTGTTAAAGAGATAGTTTTTTTTTTTTTTAATGCTTGTAAATAGTACAAAATACACAATTAAACAATAACAATGTGACACAAATAATATTTGAAATTGAATATGTTATTTATTGATTGAATACATGGATTTGTTCATTTTAAAAAGCCAAAATGTGACCAAAATGATGAAAAACGAATAAAATCTAATTGGTAAATTAATACTTTCATAATTTACCATTTTAGAAGGTCCAGTTTAATGTTAACAGCCTTAGCTGGAAAAAATAAATAAAAATTAATATGTAAGCAAAATTAGGACATTATAATTGAAATATGAATCAATATAGAATATAATTGAATGGGAATTGGAATAAAAAAAAATCGAGAGCTTGTGAATATGGAAATCTGTATTAATTCCCAGTCCAAGTGGGCAATGTTTAAATCTAAAGGATGTTTTTGCAGTCCATCTGGAATTGATTGTGGAAGTGCACGTACAGTAGATTCATTGTCCTTTGTCTTATTGAATAATTTAGTTGATAATACTTCAATATAATATAATGTAATTGAGAAATCCATTACACCTCTTATATATATATATATATATATATATATATATATATATATATATATATATAAGGCTTACAATGTATTGTTTACTACCATATTACTGATCAAAATCAATCATTGGCATACAGTTCACAGCAATCCATTTCACAAGTGAATTTGTCACTCAGTTGGAGATTTATTATGAGGGCTTGTTTAAGGTCCCGTCAATTTACACCTACGTCAGACGTCTCGGGTGTGTTGGGTCGTAAACATAAAATATAGTTTAAACTCAAATCTTTAAACACATCTTGAGATCCCTTAGTTCACATTTGCGCTGCTTCGAGTGCTTTGTTCACTGTATAAACTGTGAGTTGCTTATACAGCTGAAGTTTCACTTACTGCCCTCTGGAGTAAACAGGTGGTACTACAAGCTTACAATTCTCAGGAATCTTCCTTATTATGGTCCGTGGGCATGCAATTAATTGCGTTATTGTTTTAACGCGTTTTTTCTTGTCAAATTAATCACACTGAATTAACACGTTAAATCAACAGCCCTAATATATATATATATATATATATATATATATATATATATATATATATATATATATATGTATATATATATATATATATATTAACGTTATGCTCAGTAGCTAAAGACATTTACAAGTGAGATTTTCTAGTCTTCCGATTAGGAATGTTGTTGGTGAATCAAAACAACGCCAGTCCACTATTGGGTTTTCCGACAGAGCCTGACAGACTTCCAATAGACTTCTTGGAAAACAAAGCTTTAGCCTTGTTGCTTTTAGCGTGTCAGAAGTTGTTGACTCTCCAAGCATGGAGGAGTCAGATGTGTTGGTGATTGTTAGTGATCCATTCCTTGTTTACATATGTAAAGTGAGCACACCTAATTGACTCGTCCAATATTCTCACGCACAGACTGTGATGTTTTGTCTTTCGAAATAATAAGAAACATGTTTCAGTAGTTTTCATGTTTTCTATTTGTTTGGCTATATATGGAGTGCTAGAAAACATTTGCTATCCAATTCATTCAAAAGTCATTGGGATTTCTTGATTTCCATAAGACTCATTCATAGATTGATTCCCTGAAAAGTGTAAAAATTGTGACTATGTTGCGCTATCCAACCATCACTCTGTTTAATTGAGCTTCCTGACCAGCCCAACACAATTAGATTGACTCAACCAATGGTGTGAGTTTGGAGCGGGACTACCTGTTTGTTGACCAATGGAATACATGTGTATTGTTTAGGAAACCTGTTGGAGAACAAGCACTATTTCTTAAATTTCATTTGTTGATCCTAGTGGTGCAGAAAGAATGACACAATTCACCTTAAATATAAATGGTTCAAAATACTTCATACTACTTTAAAATTATTTAAATACTTTTAATAATGTATTTACGGTATGTGTTGCCATGTTGTTGCAGTCCAAAAAAAATGATATGAATAAATTGCATGTACCACTATCTCTGTCTTATTTTGTCAAATCTCCTTTAAGTTTTTCCGCATTCTTCACAATTCTCTCAATTATACCAGAGATTGCATGGCACTTCTTCATAACTGAGGTCTACATTAAGACCTCGTCTCTGTGGGACTGCGAGCATGTGCACGTGAGGTGCGTGTGTAATGCGTCAGTATTCCTAGGTGTGTGGCGTGTGAGTTCAGGAGGTGACTCTGTGTCTAATCTCAGACGTTGAGGGTGAGTCCTGACATGCTCCTGTTTTTGCTCCAGGAGTCATATCATCAGCATGAGCCTCATTTTGCAAACTAACACAAGAGGATAGGGAAGTCACACTTGTTTGAGACAGCACACGTAAAAACCGCCCTCCCTCTCTACCCACAATACCTCTCGGGTTTGCTCGAACTGACCTACAGTGCAGCGACACGGGTATGTTTCATGAATATACATTTAGGTGATTTTGAATCTCATAAGAGTTTTGATATTCATCAATAGTGACATGAAATCATACAGTCGTACTTTCAAAGTAGAGGTTAAAGAGATAGTTGAATCAGAAATGAAAATTATGCCATTATTTTCCCAGCCTAAAGTTGTTTCCAAACCTGTATGCTATAAATTTTTTTTGGGGAAAAAATTATTCACTGATAGTGATACTCTCAAAAAGCTCTCAAATCAAATATGGCAACTTTGTGGGGCGGCTGTGGCTCAGTTGGTAGAGCGGGTTGGTCACTAATCGCAGGATTGGTGGTTCGAATCCTGGCTCACATGCCGAAGTGTCCTTTGGCAAGATACTGAACCCCAAGTTGCTCCCCAAGCGCTTTGAATACCGTTAAGGTTAAAAAGGCGCTATATAAGTGCAGACCATTTAAAACATGATTGGTACTTTTGTGACTCATGACCAAACATCATTCACGTCAACAGTGAACGTTGATGAGAGAGCTAGCGGAGGAACACTGGTTTTGTCTGTTCCATGCAAACAGCTATTTATTTGGCTTTAGAAGATATTACATGTGTTGTATGGACTACTTTTTGCTAGCTTTTGTGGTGTTTTTTTTGTCATTTTTTTGAGCGTGACAGACTTGAGTGTTGGTAGCGAAAGACTACATATTAAAGGAATATTACAGTTTCAAGTTAAGCTCAGTTGACATCATTTTTGGCAGAATACCAAAAAAAAAAAAATTCTTAAAAAAATGGCAAAAATCTGGGTTACAATGAGGCACTTACAATGGAAGTGAATATAGCCAGTTCCTAAACATGACATTTTTCACTGTTTCAAAAGATAATCCACAAGACGTAAACAATATGCATGTTAACATGATTTAGTTCTGATCAAATCACTTAGCAATCACTTCTTTGTAAAATTTTACAACTTTGTTGCCATGGAGACATAGCGCTAAATGTCAATTTAAACAAACTTTACAGCTTTAATAATACACATTTTATCAGAAGAAATAATGGAAGTGCTAATACAAAATTATAAGTTTCACATTTCAGCCTTTAAGCCTTCAACAATTGGCATCGATGTTTATTGGAAAAATCTCAATTTTGTTCATTTTTCAAATAAAAGAAGTGGACAAGTCAAATCATTTTTGTGGTAATCGACATTATGCCACAAATTATGTTGATTGAGCTTCACCTGAAGCCGGAATATTCCTTCAATACATTTAACAGAACCACAAACTTGCAATGCATCTGTCAAGCATTTGTATCTGTATATGCAAACATTATATAGCTACTGGTATACAGTCCACAGTGATCCATTTTGCAATTAAATTTGTCGATCTGTCCCAGGTCTATGTACACATGCATCTGACATATACATTTGGAGTGTTTCGTTGTAGTTGTGTCGTGTTTCACTGGTTGTCAGAGTCTTTAGCTAAATGCCTTGTTTTTAGGATGCTATGTCAAGTTAAATGTGGCATGAATCTAAAAAAATCAAAAATCAAAATAAATGCATTCTGCATGAAGTTGATGCTTCAAAATTAAACTGGAAAACTCCTTATTATGGAATTAACATACGATCAGGAGTCATGATTATTATTTTTTTTTCCCAATGTGTTACTTTATTAGAGATTGCACTAAATCGATGTGGTAAATTGACAGCCTTCTTTTTTGGCCTAATGGAAATCTCAATATTAGAAGATATTACAGCCTTCAAGCAAACCTCCCTGATATTAAACAATATTTATAGCTGTCCATCTTGTTGCACTTGAGCACATATTAATGGATTTAATATTTCGCTATGAAAACAACCGACAGAAATCCAGCGAAAAGCTTTCAGTTTCATTAAGATAGAAATGCTCGGTATATCTAATAATCAGGAGACAATTTGCAAATCATTAAGAGAAACGTAAGATTACGCTAAAATACAGAGGATCCTGTTCCTCAATGATTCGTAATCTTTGATAATGCCAATTCAAGGTTGATGCAGACTCAGTCTGACAACACAACCAAACAGAGCAAGCACTCTAACGAGAGAGAGAGAGAGAGAGAGAGAGAGAGAGAGAGAGAGAGAGAGACAGACAGATAGAAAGCCAGTGAGAGAAACAGAAGCATGCACATAATCTCCTATTCAGAGCAGGTACTAATGAAGAATTCCATATATTCTAAAATTTAATTAAAACCCCAAAGATTTCAAATTAGATGCAATTTGAAATGCCTGGGGCAAGAATACATGCACTTGCGTGGCAAGGGTATCACACTGAAAGTTGATATCGTAATTGGTCTTGATGTATTTTCGATGTTGCCAGACTGATGTGAGGAGCTCATAACCATAGACGAATTCTCAGTAGATTACCTGCTCATTGAGAATGCCATCACTCAGGTTCCCTCTTCTCGAAATTACCCCACCACTAAAGCTCTCTTAGTGAGAGACGCAGCTGGTCACCAGCACCACATATGCGTTATGCATGCCGCACCCACTGCACGAAAATATGCTCGGCTGAATATTGAAATATAATTGCCATTCATCCTCGGTAAACCAGTTTGATATTTTCTTTTTAAAACGATTTGGAGTCTCTGCAGTCATTATTTTCAAAGAGGCAATTCATAGTCTAATGACAAGGAAGCCAACGCAAAGGTTTACTCTGAGATGTGCGAGCTATGCTTCTGCTTTTCTTTAGTATTTAATTCATTTATTTTGGTTCATATGAGCAGCCTGAAATGAGTGTGTTATCTAATAGCACAAAAATGCATCAAATACATTTTGAATATCAGTATGGAACATGGTCTTCGGTCTCGGTTAAATACAGTCTGACAAAATAACAGGTGAGTGAACATGCAACCCTTTCACAACTAGCTGTATGGATATGCCATATGAACCTATAAAGCTACACTGTGCCAACGGAGCAGTGTTTCCTATTTGATAATGCTTTGTAGTGGGGGCAATTCACTTTAACAACACTTTGACTTTCTGATGTGGATACAGCATATACCTTTAGTTGAGCCAGCCCTCATAAAATTTATGTGATTGTGGCTACGTTTTTGCCAAATGATTTTATGAGCAAGTTAATTGTAAAGCAGTTCAAAGGAAAGGAGGAGGCGGGAACAACCACGTCATTTTGTGGTGCAGCCATGACACTTTCGACTCATGTTGACTTGCATGCTTTGAAGTCATTGTTGTATTAGCGCCTCTAGTGTTTGTTTTACCAGGAAAACTGCTGTGATGTGTTAAGTTCAACAAGCCACATAAAAATCATACAAAAACATAGGTCTAGCAATGAGACAAGTTAGCTGATTAGGTAGGTGATTACATTCTGTTAGTATGAAAAGCAAGTCAGTAATTAGACTGATTTAAGTTTCCTTAACCTTAAAAATGTGCATAACACAGCATAATGGTTCTTGGCTCATTTTGAGTGAACATTCAAAATCATACAAAATGTTAAGGAAAAACAAACAAACTCGCAATGGGGGATGTGTTGAGTTGCAAATGATCGACATAGATCGAATTCAATGAAAATCTGCTTAGCTTTCTGCAGGTTAGCTCTCTATAGCTTATAGCTCTGTAAATAACACTTTATTCGTCATTCTTTGCTTTCACAGAATTTATGCACTTTTACATGAAGCATTGTGGAATTAAAGTGCATCTGTTTCAATCTTAAGGGAAACAGAAATGGAGCATTCGTGTTTCTGGGAGGCATCGCTCTTCCCTCACATACATTCTCACTTGAGATTGTAAAAATGTCAGTCTGCCAATCACCAGTATTTGAATTTTCTGTTGACAGGCGCAGGCACCTGCAGGATGTGAATATGATAAGTTGTCACCTCGTCACAGAGATTCTCCATTCGGCCGGGAGAGTGAGACAGTAATAATTTTACAGGCCTTCACAGTTTCAAAATAACTTTTAATATTGGAGCGGGAAAAAAACTAAAAAAGCTGTTGAATTATAAACGCCCGCTGCAGCGGATCTCCAACACCACCATCTGTCTTTCTGATGGAGATGAGGAGGGAGAGAGGAGTGCAGAGGTCAACCCGTAACACGGGGACAGCGAAAAACCACAGCAGCTGCTGGGACGGCAAGACCGGAGAGTACTTTCATATGCACCTCACTTTGGGAAGCAAATCAAACTGTGTGGTCGATCTGGGGTGAAGGAAATTCACTTAATTTCTTAACCAGAACATGGGGCCAAACTGCATGTCACCTTGTGGCATATCTTTACATCGCAGGACAGAGTAAAGAAGGCAAGAAGGAATGGAAGAATCTGCAATTGCTCCAACCAGAAAGTTGGCCTTCATTTATAATGATGCCTGTATGCTTGCATGAAAGAGCCATGGTAAGACTTATTCATACTGAGCGAACAGGCTTCTTTTAGTCCAGCTAAAAGCTTTGATGAAATGCACTGACAAAACAGATTGACTTTGTTCGCCAAGGGTGATTTCTTTCATTCAAGAGAAGCCCAAATATTCAATGGCCAGTGCTGCTAACAAGAGTGGCAGAAATATATGTGGCATATAAGCTAATACAGTTTTAGAATAGCCATTGGTGTGTAAACGTGCTGAATTTGAAATGAAAACATTTACTCAAATTTTGCTCACATGTGAGATTAAGAGTTCCGTCATATCAGTAACCTTAGAAATGCTCTTTAATTCTACATGTTGCAGGGGTGCCTCATGGTGGCAGCAGGGCTGGACTGGTAATCTGGCTTTCCCGGTGGGCCGATGCACATTTGGGCCAATCAGGGGAGGAATGTCCCAAGCGGGCTGGTGGTTCGGCCGCGAAACGTGCCGAATGGGCAGCGATAAGCAACAATGAGCCGCCGCGTTATGCGCCCACCCGGTCAACAGTTAGCCAGTTGGCATGTAAAATCCCGGGCGGATTTATCTTCCCAGTCCAGCCCTGTGTGGCAGCCATGTCGGCATTAAATGCCCATCTCAATACTACTCGCTTAGTCTTAGACACTTTCATACATGGATGACATTGTCACTTTCATTCATGGAACTTACTGTGCATAGTGCATTTCTACAATGGCATTGGTAACTGAAAACTACTGTGTTTGCGCAGCATCCAGTCCACTAGGTGTCAGTGTAAGCCATACTTTTCTGAGTGTACCTTTACCAAGATGGATGATCTATCAATGTATGAATCAAACTCACTCAGACTGCCGACAATTTTTTTTTTTTCGGAGCCCAGACTTCCTGAATTAACGATGTGCCAACTGAAGTTTTGTACAGTTAAGTCTGTATTTGCATTTGTATTATAAGGTTGAAAAGGAAAGTGAAAAATCTGTTGAGAAAACAAGACTATTTCAACTGGTTTATAAAGCGACAGGCTTCTGCAACAACAAATCTATATTTCCCATCATTATATGTGGCAGCACGAGAATGATCAAATAGATAATAGAACAATCACACACCTTATACATGGCTTCGCTCTTCATTTTGTTGCTAATTTGTAAGAAGGGGTACATTATTTTATACTAAAATCACTTGAACGCACATCACATCGCATTTACAACTTCCAACATCATAAGTATGAACTTTTTAGTAGGACTGAATGCAGTAAACATCAATTATTCACCAAATAGACAGACTGTGTTCTTCATTTACTTTGATAAAATAAATTATTATTAGGTGAGTACAAAAAAAATGACAATAGAAAAAAAATAAAAAATTGCCCAGGGTTGTACATGTTTCATTCCATCCAGAATCACTTGAACACGCATCACTTCATAATTACGGCTTCTGAGTTTTTAAGTTGGAACTTCCCAGTAAGAATTGATGGCTGCATCATACTTTCCCCGAATGTCGCATTGTCGATTAGTATGTACACTCTCCTCCTCTGCCAATCTGACCTCTCAGCAAACAAAAGCCTCATTGAAAATTTAGAGCCATACATACAGTCTCACTTTTTAATCTTTCAGCCAACTAATGTCAAGAGTTGAGCTTGCTTTGCTTTCTGCGCCTGTGCCAAGAATATGTAGCACCTAGCCAAGACCAACATTGCTACTTGGAGCTGCTAACTAACCCTCATAACTGGTCAGTGTTATGTGCCGTCCAGGTGCTATAAAATACTCCACTGTGGCACAATGAGGGAAACGCCGCTGTGATGTAAGTGGAGTTGAGGAGCGGGAATCTAGGTGCGTTTTCCTGGTGAATGAGTCTTTAGCTAGTGGAGACTGTGGCTAGTGTTTAGGGAGTGAATTAAAGGCCCTCGGGGACTGTATGTGTCTGTGTGCTGTTCAGCTCTACATGTATGAACCGTAATCAGATCTGCATTAAATTCTTATAAATGTTTTATTTGTCTGTTGCCAGGGTCGACATCAAGTACGTGACATTGTACAGTGTTGACGTCCTTGGTTGTAACACGTCAAATTAAAAAAATTACATTAAATTCAGAGCTATTGTTTTTTAACTGCAATAAAATGGTGTTTAATGCATTTAAACCAAATTGTTGCCAGTTTGGTTTAAAAAATGAACGTAATATGCATAATCAAGTTTTAACTATGCAAGCCATTTTTGCCATAGTGTTTTTCACTTAACGCATACAAGAAAGAATTATATTATTTAATATCAACATATCATAAAAATGTATAGTAATAAACAGAATTGAGCTGCTACTGTATATATATATATATATATATATATATATATATGTTTTTTTTTACTAAAACATTTAAATGCATGACAAATGTAATACCAGGACTTACGTAATCATTTCTGAGGCCAAGACTAAACAAATTCATTATCGTTTGAAAACTAACATAATATTTTTTCAAAGTATACTTAGTACAGTTGAATACAGAAGTTTACATACACCTTAGCTAAATACATTTAAAGTCAGTTTTTCACAAGTCCTGACATTTAATTGTAGAAAACTTTATCTGTCTTAGGTCAGTTAGGATCACAACTTTATTTTAAGAATGTGAAATGTCAGAATAATTGTAGAGATAATTATTTATTTCAGCTTTTTTTTTTTTCATCAGCTTCCCAGTGGGTCAGAAGTTTACTTTGTTAGTATTTGGCAGCATTGCCATTAAATTGCTTAACTTGGGTCAAACATTTTGGGTACCCTTCCACAAGCTTCTCACAATAAGCTTCTGGAATTTTGGCCCATTCCTCCAGACAGAACTGGTGTAAATGAGTCAGGTTTGTAGGCCTCCTTGCTTGCGCATGCTTTTTTTTTCTTACCACAAATTTTATTTTGGAATAAGGTCAGGGCTTTGTGATGGCCACTCCAATACCTTGACTTTGCTGTCCTTAAGCCATTTTGCCACAACATTGGAGGTGTGCTTGGTGTCCTTGTCCATTTGGAAGACCCATTTGCGACCAAGCTTTAACTTCCTGGCTGACGTCTTGAGATAGATATTGCTTCAATATATCGACATCATTTTCTTTCCTCACAATTCCATCTATTGTTTGAAGTGCACCAGTGCATCCTTCAGCAAAGCTTGAAACAAGAAAACGGTTCGGATGGTGTTCTTCGGCTTGCAAATCTCACCCTTTTTCCTCCAAACATAACGATGGCCATAATGGCCAAACAGTAAAACATTTGTTTCATCAGACCAGAGAACATTTCTCCAAAAAGTAAGATCTTTGTCCCCATGTGCACTTGCAATCTTTAGTCTGGATTGCATGCAGTATTGGAGCATTGGCTTATTCCTTGTTTAGCAGCCTTTCATGTTATGTCAATATAGGACTCATTTTGCTGTGGATATAGATACTTGTCTACATGTTTCCTTCAGCATCTTCACAAGGTCCTTTGCTGTTGTTCTGGGATTGATTTACACATTTCGCACCAAACTACGTTCATCTCTAGGAGACAGAATGCGCCTACTTTGTATGAGTTGTATGACGGCTGCATGGTCCCATGGTCTTTATCCTTGCATACTATTGTTTATACAGATGAATGTGGTACCTTCAGGAGTTTTGAAATTGCTTCCAAGAATGAAGCAGACTTGTGGAGGTCAAATGTATTTTTCCTGAGGTCTTGGCTGATTTCTTTTGATTTCCCCATGATGTCAAGCAAAAAAGCACTGAGTTTGAAGGTAGGCCTTAAAATACATCCAAAGTTACACCTCCAAATCAGTACACCGACTTTCAGAAGCTAAATGGTTAATTGTCTAAAGGCTTGACATAATTTTCTGGAAATTTCCAAGCTGCTTAAATGCACAATTAACTTAGTGTATGGAAACTTCTGACCCACTGGAATTGAGATATTGTCAATTAAAAGTGAAACTATTTGTCTGTAATCAATTGTTGGAAAAACTACTCATTTCATGCACAAAGTAGATGTCCAAAATATTTTAGCAGAACTAAAGTTTGCTAATATGATGTTTTAATTACTTCAACCTAAGTGTACACTTCTCACTTCAACTGTACGTGATAATGGAAATCTTTCAGTTTTCGAAACTCTCCATTTTAGGTTAAGGAAACACTATTCAAGTGAAGATGAGAGGCATAAATGAAGTAAAATCAATGCATTTTCAAAAGACAATGTATTAATGTGGCCTGAGTGATGACATAACTGAATCTTTTAATCAGGTATTTTAATCGATTTTTGGAAAAGGTCTGTTTGAACTGATTCACATAAATGAATTGAACAGCACATCAGTTTTCAGCACAATGTTTTATACATAAATCATATACATTATATTTAGATGAGCATAATTTGCTTAACAAGATTGTTTTAATACCGCCCCCCCTCCCATAGTTGTCAACAATGTTTACTTTTCATATAACCCTGTCTGTTTATTTTAGCTGTTGTAGATGCACATTTCAATGACCCAAAATAAAAAAGAGTTTCACCTCCGACTTTCAGAGAAACAAAAAAATTAAACAAAAACCAACATTACATTGCCAAGCAAAAATTACACATTGCCAGAACTTCTTGATCTGAATGTTCCCAGGACTCAAAACATCTATTATAAATAAACCAAAACAATGCAAGAAAGACATTATGAATAACTGGCGGATGATTTATACAAACAAAATAAATAAATAAATAAATGTCAGTCGAATTCTGAAAAAAAAAAAAAAAAAAAAAAAAAAAAACAACAACAGCAGAAGTCTCGCTCTGAACCTGTTTAGACTGCAAATTAATGATTTAGTCCCCAATGATAAAAAAAAAAAAAAAAAAAAACTATCACAATATGCACAGCTATCAGGTTAAGTCTTATTCAGATGCAAGCACTAGTATTTTCTGTTTTTTTATGTGTCAAATCCCAGAGGTTTGAATACAATTCATTATGTATGAGCCTCTCAACTTACAGTACTTGACTGCCGATTAATAGAAAGTCAGGATGAACATTGGCAACAATTCATGCATACAATATAGGGTATTCTTGTTTGTGACTACTTATTTGCATACATTAGATATGAATATGCAAACAGCTTTTTTAATGCATGCATCTATTCTTAGTGCATCAATAAGGAATGCTGAGGAACATACAGTAGATTCAGTCAACTACTTTGTTAGTACTGAAACTAAGACATGCAGACGCATTCATCTCTTTCTTTTGTCTTCTCTCGCTACAATCCAACTCTTGATTACCACATTCCTCATGCACTTAAATAAGCACAATGACCAAAGGGACTGATGTTCACTTATTTACATTCTTGGCTCTGTGCTTGATTGTATAAATATCTGCCTATACTCTTTCTACCTCAATGTAGTTCTTGGTTTCAGGGGGAGAGAGCAAGAGCTTTGTTTCAGCCCAGCAACTGACACTTCACATAGTTTATAGTTTTTAATTGTAGAGGGCATAGAAGTACAGTATGTTTAGTCGTGGTAAAAGAAATTTCATTAGTTATTAGATTCAGGTCTTAGAGGAGACCCCTGAAGTTTCCTGTACTTTAATATTTCACAGAAGAGAAATGGAAGTGAATTATGTTGTTAAATGTGCTCATGATCTGTTATGAGGGTACATAAAGTGCTGAAATATATACTGTATATACTATATATATATATATATATATATATATATATATATATATATATATATATATATATATAAATGAAACATTAATATGGTGAAATTTAAGCTGTTAACACAACCATACTACTTCAGTCCTGCAGATTGGGTAATGCAACTCCTGTATGTGCTAGAAACATTGTATTGTTTAATAATAATAATAATAATAATAAAAAACACATTTATAATTTCCTGCTGAATAAAGGTACAAATTAGCAGAAATAAGTCAGACATATAAGGGAGACCAGGGCTAGCTGTCACACATTTACTCCAAGGAATGCTTATATATATATATACTATAAGCATTCCTTGGAGTAAATGTGTGACAGCTATATATATATATATATATATGCAGTACAGATACGAACATGGGTGTTGAACTCGGAAACCCTGGTGCTCTTGCAAATATACCATTGTTTTGAACAAGTAGACCTGCACAGAACAAAACGAAACAGTTATAATGTAAAATTAGGTAAATGCATTAACTGTTATAAAAAAATGTAATAAAAATAAAAACATAAAAAAATCTAAGCATTGTTTTGTCAACAGATATTGTAATAAATAAATTGCATAAAACACATATAACAAGAGAGAGAGAGAGAGAGAGAGAGAGAGAGAGAGAGAGAGAGAGAGAGAGAGAGATAAACCTTATTTAACCTTTCTATTAAAATCTACCTTTCTTATATAGTTGACCTTTTTTTTTTTGTATACATGTGTGATTGTATACATGTGTGGTTTTATTGATTACTTATTTACTCTAGAGCTATTACAAAAATTGGAATTTTAATTTAAAGGATATAATTCACACACACACACACACACACACAAAAAAAAGTCTGACTTTAAGTTTTAAATTTGGTGTTTGAAATCAACATCCAAAATATATACTGTAGTTACTGAAAAAGAGTCATTGTGACAATGTCCCAAACATAATTATTTTATTTGTTTTTTAGTCACACATTATACACACAGTTTTTTTGCATATATACAGTGAAATTTATTAGTTTTCACATATCCCAGCTAAGCTGGGGTCAGAGGGCAGGGTCAGCCTTGACACGGTGCCCCTGGAGCAGGTAGGGTTAAGGGCCTTGCTCAAGGGCCCACCAGTGGCATCTTTGTGGTGCTGGAGCTTGAACCCCCGACCTTCTGGTCAGTAACCCTGAGCCTCAACCACTGAGCCACCACTGCCCTCAAATACACAAGCAGACACACAAACAAACAGGCACACACTCAGTCTCTCACACATGCACTAAATAACACACACTTCACACCCAAAGGCAAGAGTGTGTTTCAGATCCATTTTCACCCTTTAATCACTAAAGGTCATAAAATATCTGCAGGGTCAATGACCTTCACTGTGTAAGATGATGTATTTCCTTACAAAAACTTATTTCAAGGACAACCAATGATGAGAAGATTTCCGTACACATTAGCAAGTAAGATATATATATATTGTATTGCAGTATATTCTGTTTTTTGTAGAAGATATTAAATCCCATTAAAGAGAGTCATATGGGTTCGAAAATAACTTTAGGGTGAGTAAATGATGGCAGAATTTCATTTTTGGGCAAACTATCCCTTTTAAATGAGACATAATTGAGAATAAAATCTACTGAGCTATGAAAGAGCAACCTCTGAGAAATAAAACTGTCCTATGGGATGTCTTAGTTTGTGAGGATTCTTGCAATAAACACATCTCTTATTTTATGTTGTGTCCAGTCGGTGCCATGTTGTCATTATAGCTAAACCTCTTGAATTATACATGGCACACACACACACATACAGGAAGTGAATCTGGTATATTTGTTCCATTAACTTCTACATGCTCATGAATAAGTAACACGTCACTTAAGTGTCTTTCTTGTAAATTGGTTTATACAGCGGCACATACATGAGGCCCATTTCATTTCATTGACGGTCATTCTGACAGATCTGCAGTGTGTCGTTATGGGCAGGGTTTTAAACCCTGCAAACTCAATTCAAATCACTCGGAATTCACCCGCAATACAATTTCTCTAACTAGATTTGCAAGCAGAAAATAAAAGTACAGTACTTGCAAAGCAGCAAAAGAATACGCTTACCGTTTTTGGTAGTCTTAAAGGGACAGTACACCCAAACATAAAAATTATTTCTTACCCTCATGTTGTTCCGAACCCGTATGAATGTATTTCTTCTCTAGAACACATAAGGAGATGTTCAATCCAAAGCATCCTTCGCTAGGCGTCTGTGTACAGGACACATGACGCAAATTTTGTCATCAGCAGATTGCTCGAGCACTGAACGCTTGTGGCACGATTGATCTAATCACATGTACTCTGAACGTGCAGTATGCACATGTGTCTGGAATTATTTGCACTATTAAGTGGGTCCACAAGGTAGCAAAAATCAGCATTTAGCCAATGTTGTCATGAAGAAGCGCTAGAAGAATATCTAATCAGCACTAAACGTGAGAGACGAAGGTGGAAACAACAACATTGGATGAGAACATCAAGAGTGCATGTGTGAAAAGGTCGGGGGATACATGCATTTGTATAGGAATATAAAGACAATAAAAAAAGGTCTAATCTCATGAAGAGAAACAGTCCAGTATCTTATAACTGTGTGGTATGTGTAAACCTCACTCCCCTGGCCTCAAGAGGTGCAATAGTGCAGACGCTAGAGGCTGTATAGCCTTTAGACACCTTGGAGCACACCCGCCTCCCATGCCAGCTGATGCCGGTTCGAATACTGCTCAGAGCAGGTCGAGCAGGACTGGTTGTGGTGGTGCCGTGACCCGGATGGAAATGAGGTTTAGGGGGGGTGAATGTAATGGGAGCCAGCTAGTACATGATAGCTGTGCGGTGTGTGTAAACCTTACTCCCCTGGCATCAAGAGGTGTTCTAGCGACTGACAATAGAGGCTGTAGCCTTTAGACTCCTCAATGGCGTGCCTGCCTCCCATGCCGGCTGAGGCCGGTTCGAATCCCGCTCGGAGCAGGTTGAGCAGGACCAGTCGCATGCGGCAACTGCCTGTGTATGCGTGCACAGTCAATGGAGGTATACTATAAGAGAGGAGAGTGTTCGATGTTCGAGTGTAAGACTCAGTCACCATTCACTTTCACTGTATGTGACAAAACTGCAATGAAAGTGAATAGTGACTGTGGATAATGTTCAGACTGAGACAGGGTTCTCAACATTTTTGACCAATGAAAATGCACAATTTTTTTGCAGTCATTTATGATTGCTGAATACAGATTTTTTTAAAGTCATTGACTGATTCAGACCATTTCAGACTAATGAATCATTCAGACAGATTTGTGTGCCGTTGTAACCGATTCATAGACTCAAAAGAAGCAGAAACCTTAAATCACCATGGTTTCTGATTAAGTTTAGTTTAAGTTGTGCAAAGGCAATATCACACACACATTTGAAACCAAGAATCATGATACTATACAAACATGCACAATTATTTTTAGGTGACTCGTTGTACGTATCACGGCAGTTTCCTGGTGTGGACATTTCTCAGAACTGCCGCGATACGCGTGCAAAACCACATAATATCATTTTGCAAAACATGTTGCCAAAGTCCCATAATTTTCATGAGAATATCATGTTGTTGCATTGCTTGTGAGTTCGATGGCAGGCTTATATTTTAAGAACACAATCTATGTTGCTGACAGGCTTTTTTATAAAACCCATCAATTTCTGTCTATGAAACACAGAGGGAGTGGAGTCCTCACAAGCATGTGACAGACCTATTCCTGTGCACCACATACTGTCCAAAACAGTCACCTGTACCTGTGGGGATTGCTCTTTGGCATGAATTAATTGTATGTTGACTGAATTAATGGGGTAGAAAAACATGCATATATCTGCTAATACATGAGAAGGACAGCGTGCGTGCAAGTGCGAGAGAGTGTGTGTTCACCGAAGCGTTAGTTCTGGAAAAAGCCAGGCGCAGCCAGAAGGCGAGATACGCGCTGTCTCTCTCACACTAAAAGGTTTGGTGGTTGACCAATCAAGAGTGAGTTTGCGCATTGTTAAGAATCTAGCGCTTGATGTAAGGACTCCGCCACGCTTTCCAGCTCAGGCAATGTGCAACCTGCGTGCAGCCTGTGTGCAATTTATGAATAAATTATTTGATGTGGAGTCCCCCAAGGGTGTGTAGCACTCACCCCTCCTAAACTTAAAGCAATTACCGCCAGGAGATTATTGCCACTCAGCGACAGGCCGCGGTTCGACTTCAGTGACTGGCAGAAGTCATTTCATAACAGCCCGGGAGCTTCTAAGTCGCTGTGACAGAAAATTCATTGTTGGCGTGTAGTGTGAACATTTCTACAGAGTCTCGTCAATACACCGGGACACACGATCGGTCTCTAAAAAATGTATTACTGTTCATAACAAAGTGTGTTACATTTTTTTTCTAAAGCTGACAACGTTTCACCCCTTACGGGAGGCAAAGCGTCCCACCTCTTTTCTCCCCTCTGCATCTCTCAATTTATTCTCTTTCTTCAGGCTCACAGGTGATTACGGGCGTGTTTTAACCCAGGGGGTTCAGGCCAGGAAAATTAGATGCTAATCGTGCTGTTTTCTGTTTTATGATGGATCATCTCTCGCTGTGGAATCTGTTTTGGTGAGGAGTGATGCTCGGGCCCATAAGATTTGTGTTGTGCAAGTGCATCACTTTAAAGACACACAAATCATTCCTAACATCAAACTCTGTGCATGGCTTGTGATATATCAACATTATAAGAGCTTTAAAATATGTTATGCAGGTCACATTGTACCTTTAAAGAACCAGCTCAATCAAGAATGAAAATTCTGTCATTGTTTACTCACCATCATGTTATTCTATTTCTTTGTGAAACATCAATGCTAAAGAGTTAGGTGTGTAAAATGAATATTATCTCATCATTAACTCACCCTCATGATATCAGACGTGTATTAATTACATCTGCTGAACACAAATGACGATTTTTAGAAGAATATCTCACCTCTGTATGTCCATACAATGCAAGTGAAAGGGTGCCAAAATGTATAAGCTTCAAAATCCACGTAAGGGCAAAATAAAAGTTCTACAGTCCACTCTGGTGGTTAGAACCATATCGTCTAAAGCAAGATGCTAGGTGTGGGTGAATAACAGATAAATATTTAAGTCCTTTCTCCTTCCTCTGTTTTTGGTGATTCACATTACCAATGCATATCGCCACCTAATGGGCAGAGAGGAGAATTTATGATAAAAAGTGACTTAAATATTAACCTGTATCTCATCCACACATATCATATCGTGTCTGAAGACATGGCTTTAACCACTGGAGTCATATGGATTACTTTTATGCTCCATTTGTGTGGATTTTGGAGCAACATTTTTTTGGCACAGATTCATTTGCATTGTATGGACCTACAGAGCGGAAATATTAAAAAATAACTTAATTTGTGTTCCGCAGAAGAAAGTTGAACACATCATATATATATATATATATATATATATATATATATATATATATAGGCCCATATATATGACGCATCTGTTGCACAAATTTTGGTCAAAAAAACAAAGCGTCAATTAGACAGGCACAGTCACAACCTCCACTAAAGCACCTAAATGTATCTGTAGATGAATAAGCTCCGCCTGTGTTTCATGTGGGTCAACATGATGACATCACAGTTCTGCACATGCTGCGTGTAGTTGAAATGTAGCCGAAATTGCACACACTCCCTTCCATTTTTAAGCAGGCACTCAGTGCTAATTCAGACAGACTTGTGCTTGGGGTGTTCATGTGGCATTTCCACGTATTATTAAAATATTTGAGCAGCATTTTCACAACATCCCTTCTCGTATGCGTTTTAATAGCAAGGTTATTCCTTTTATAGAGATGTACAGCTTCCAAATATTGAATATATGTTGAGATGAGTTTGAAATGCATTTTATGTTGATCCATTTTTTTTAGTTAAGGACCATGATGAAAATGAACCATGGTTTTACTCTAGTAATATTGTAGGATGAATGACTGCTGTCACCATGGTTTTCTGAGCAGAAATCATGGTTCTGATACAATTAACCATGGTTTTATAACATTAATACTGTAGTTGCCATATAGTATCCATGGTTTTGCTATATTGTAACCATGACAGTAACCATGTTTATATTGTGGTTACTGTGAATTATGAATTTACTACAAATATCATGGTTAAACTATAGCTACTTTTCTAAAACAATGATTGGTATTTAAGGGCAAACCAGTTGAAGTGTTTACCGAATAGAGTATTCTTTGTATTTGGTAGTATTTTTTTTTTTAACATAGCAAAAACATAAAATGTGACCCTTAAACCATGGTACAAACCGAACTATGTGAAATTTGAACCGTTTCACCACTAATATATATATATATATATATATATATATATATATATATATATATAAATACAGGTGTTTAAGAAACACCCATATTCAAACTTTCTGTGTCTCACTAACAAAATTCGATTTGTCATGGAAAAAAAATGTAGGTCTCCAATAAAGTTATCACATAATTTAGAAGACTTGAAATACAGCTTATGTTGTATGGTCTATTTAGTTTAATAGGATACTTTCATTATGCTATTTGTAGTAATACATAGTTGGAATAATATGACATTGATCAAATGTGGTTGCACAACTCTGCTCTCTAAAGTTCTCATTATATTCAAAGCTTGGTAATTATTATGTCCATCAGTATTCTAACTTTACTTTAGCTGTGCATGTCTAGGACTACTATCCTTGCTAACTGCTAGCTTTGCTTAGAACAACTGTGTTGCTCGATAGCATGACATTGTTTTTCTGGTGTCTGAATAAGTAAACAAAACAGATGTTCTCGTTGTGTTTAGTAAATCTGCATGAAATTCAAAATTGCCACTTTGTACAGCATCACCGTGTTATGTAGAGATCACTTGTTGACCGACTTTATCGTGGGCGCTGTGCACTTTAGCTGTCAGGTCGCATCAGAGCAGCGTGAAAACCGCAGCTCTGTCACTCCCAACCATTTCCCCTGTATGATTCTGAAAAGCCTGTCTACTTAATAAATAACCAGCCTCAGAAATGGCAGAAGACACTTAACGTTATGGAGACCATCTCGGAGCATCCAACCCGCCCTTATCGCAACACTTAGAGATAACCAAGCAAGATTTGGCACAGCTGGAGAGAAGACTCTTTCGATCCCGTTGGCTGAGTTTCTATCATTCCCTCTTGCTATGGCTGACTGCCCTGTCCAGCCTGTTTGTGTCATTTTAGCTAGCGACCCCCTTCAAGCATAATTTTTTCTGAACCTTCTTTCTTTCTTTCACTTTTTCCTTTTCAGGGCGGCTCTCTAATCCACTGAATAAAACACTGGCTGCTCATCTGCACTGTTCGTTCCCCCTTCAGTGCATCTGTGTGTGTGTGTGTGTGTGTGTGTGTGTTTGTGTGTGTGAGTAGACATGTAAAAGTGTGTGTGTGTGCTCACTGCATGTTCCACATGACAGTAGGGGGTTTAATAGTATGGTTTTTTTTATTTTATTTTTTTAAATAAATTAGGGGATGATCAAAAATTTTTGGTGCAAATGCACATTATACCACATGTTTAACATCATTATACCCATTATGTTAATTGAGCTTATCTTGTATTGAATGTGGAACATTCCATTAACCTTTTCATGAGTAGGGTCTATATTCCCCTGAAGTGCCCCCTGGAGTGAGTTATTTTTGCATGTGACACTGCACAGCCAGTAGAGGGGGGCAGAGTGTAGATGAGTAGTTCTCATCTTTAGTATTCTCAAAAACTCACATTACTGAGCTCACGGTATATATATATATATATATATATATATATATATATATATTTTTTTTTTTATTTTTTTATTTTTTTTTATTTGGTCATACAAGACATTTTACATGCTTTTTTAAATTTCAGTAGCTTCATTTAGTATATACTAAATATATGTAAAATGTCTTGCATTACAATAATTAACATTCATAAGCAACAACATAAAAGTCAAAATCTAACCATAACTGAACTAAATTTAAAGGTCTAATTGAAAAAAATAAATAAAATAAAATATAATTTAAGGCTTCACATTGCAAATGGCTGTAGAGATGGATGGGTGGATGGATGGACAGACAGTCAGGTAGGTGGATGTGTGACTGAAGAAGCCTTCCATCCACTCCAACACTCATTAGTCTCCTTACCTCCCTCAGGTCCACTGCGCGAGACACCACTGTGTTCCTTATATCACCCCGTAATGTGTGTGTTTGTGGGTATTTGTGGTTATATACACTCAGCAGTATTAAAGGTACAACAACTGTCACTTTATTTATATAAAAAACAATTTTATCCGAACGCTCCCTCAATGTGGTTTCCCAAAGATGAGCTTTCAGAACACAATCCAAAGAATGTTAAAATTAAACTTCAAGATGAGTTTTTTATAAGACAATATGAAAATGCATTTTCAAGGCATCTCACATAATTTCCATGATGTGACGCATTCAACCTGGTCTCTTAGATACACATTAATATACCTACATGTTTGCAAAAATTATTATACATGCCTTGTATTTATCTCAGCAGTTTCCAGGTGAAATAAACATTAGAGACTACAATAACAATGAGTTTTACAGTCTGGCTTTGAATGGGCAGAATATCATTGACACATACTTATCTGCCTATTTTAATGTTTGTATTACATAACCAACTACATTTACAAGCTTGTTCAGTGCCATTAAATTGCAAGGAACCTCTACTGATAGAGCGTTGCTCTTGCAATGCAAAAGAAATCCCCTGCAGTGCAAGACCTGAAGAGCGTGCGAGTCAACATGTGAACCGAAAGGGTCGTAGAAGCATCACAAAATGATGTGGTGGCTCTTTCAGTAATAGCATATTTAATCTCAGGTTTGCTCTTTATGGCACTTTCGGTTAGGTTTAGATTTTAGGTTTAGGGTAGGGGGTTTAGGTTTTGTTGATTTAAAACTTGACAGCATGAACTGCCACGATATGTGTAAGGAGCCACATAATATGTGAAAAACAGTCATGTTTTTCAAGAGATCAGTCTCAGTGCATTACTGAGTTCAACTGATGGTTAAGCAGGAGGGCAAGACTTCTTTTATCCATCGGGATTTGATTGGATCATTGCAATTTAATAAATGACATTATCTGATAATATATTTTTTTTTCACCCCATTTGGCCATGATTACATCAGCAGAAAATGGAAAGTAAGAGTCTGAGAAAGACTCTTTTGATGAAAATTTGTGAAAACAAACAAATTTTTTTTTTTTTTTTTTTTTTTTTTTTTTTTTAGAGTAACATGGACTGATGAATCATGCACAGTTTGTAAGTTGAGTTAGGCTATCATTGTTGAACCGTCACACATTCATTTGAACAACTAAAGAAAAATAAAGCATAATGCGAAGTCTTTTGTTAATAGCTTTACAGTAGTTGACGGCTGTGTATAAGCGATATTGTACAGTCAGCCGGTTTTTATCTAAAATTGGTGTTTATTTTGTGAAACTGATTGTCTAACTCCTTATTATCCAGCCTTGTGTAAGACTACTTAACAAAATAAAACAAACAAATGGACTTGAAACATTGATATGCATTGAAATTAAGTAATTAATGTGAGAAGAAATAAATTGGTGAACAGCTGAATTCCATCTTTGGTTTGCATCAGAGTTCTGTTGGTGTTTATTTTGTAATTATGACTGCTTATTCTGCACCTTATTACAAGACTTCTTGCCAAATAAATAACAAAATTCAAATGAAACATTGATTTGAGTTGAAATCATTTTATTGTCTTACTTATAGATATTTTTTGTGATCACTTGTAGAGATCACATAGTGATCCGAGAATCAGTAACATTGGCTCGCAATACCCGGATGAGCGGTCTGATTTGTGGATGTGCGGTTGTTACAGATTAATGTCGGGCCGCTAGATGGCGCAACTGAGCAATCAGAGCTGAGTATTCCAGAGAGCCGTGTAATATAGAAACAGCACTTAAATATTATTAAAAAACAGCACTGAAAATGTAAATAAATGTACAAAATAATTTACTTCAATATACTGCAGTTGCTTTTAACCATTTTTGATATTGGCACACCCCTTCCAACATCACAACTCTGCAACTCAGGTATCATAGAGTGTTCAAATGTTCTCTAAATTGTGCTATTTCTGACATCAGATCAGTGATAGTTATCAAGAAAGTAAATTGGATCCATTTTTATTTAATTGTTTATCAACAAAGTCTGTTAAGCACCCATATGAAGGTACATGCAATACAAGTACAACATATAAAAGATTCAACATGAACAAAGAAATATGTTGAAAACGAACATCGACAAAGTAGAACTTACACAAAAACAAAACAACATTAAAACAAAGAAACTAAGCTATTTGCTGATGCCCTAATTAAATGATTCCACTCGAGTATAGGCCAGTCATTAGAAAGAGTCTTTCTGCTGTGTAGAACCTGAAGTTGGTGATGTGAGTGTTTTTTTTTATTCTTTTTTTCTTTTTTTTTTATCCTGAGTTGTAGAACTCCCACAGACTCCAACTGAGCTCAGAGATTCACATAACAAGGTAATGCCTTTAAAAACTGCTGATGCTGAACATAAAACAGGACATGGAGAAAGTGAAAATAAATTCACACAATGGGACCATCGTACACACACATGGAGGAGCATGAGAAAAAAATGTTTTTTTAACCTTCGTTATTATTTAGGTCTCTCATTGAATTTTAACCTTGAAATATTTCCAGTTCCATAAATGAGGATATTTTAATGGCAGGCGGGGGCCTTGATGTAATGAATTATTTAATCAATAGAAATGATGAAAGACGAGATGATGGAGATCTGTTTCATATCAGCAAATCGCTAAGGAGATCTGGAAATGCAAACTTACGCCAGGAAAGAAAACAATGATTTAACAATGGTCTGTCACCGCCCAAAGATTTAACATGCCATGCAAACAATTTCACAAACAAATCATTTGTCACAAACATTTTGACAGATTCTAATCTCTGGGTACCTTGGAAAGATGAAAGATCTGACTTGCTAAAAATGAGAAATTAGTATTTTTTTTTTCCCCACATTTTTTTTTAAACACAAAAGTACACATTTATTGTACACAATTGTAATAATAATAATAATAATAATAAAATACTAATGTATTAATTGATTGAATGAACGAATTAAAATAATATTTATTAAAAATCAAAATTATAGCAATTATTTTATTTTAATGAAAATATTAGAATTATAGATCAATATTTGAAAATGATAATATACTATAATATTATTACAAATAATAAAAACAAGATGATGATGATGAAGAAATTCTTATTTTTAGATACAAAGTACAAATTTATTTTAACACATAATAAAAAAAAATATTTATTGATTAAATTATAACTATAACTATGAATATGTGTATTCATAATCATAATAACATCAAATATGCATTTGTGTGGAAATTCATATATTGACAATATTAAAAATAAATACATTTACATTATTCAAATTCGTAATTTATTTTAATAAACAAACTATTATTTTTATTTTATTATATTTTTTAAACATGTATTAATAATAACAATAATAAGATGAGGAAGAAGAATTAATTGGCAGTGTTTACACTAAATGCATTTGAATCCAAAAGTACACATTTATTTGAATACAATTTTAAAAATCTAACAATTTAATAAATAAATTATGACAATATGTATGTCAACAGCAAATATTTATCTTTTTGTGAAAAATATTTATAATACAATTTTTTATTTAATAAAAAATACAACATAATTATGAATACATTAAACATAAAAACATAATATATAAATAGAATAACAGTTAATGTATAATAATAATAATAATAATAATAATAATAATAATAATAATACATGTTTTATTCAATTTGTTTTATTTGAGGGGTATATATATTTTTTTTAAACAATTTCATCCCCCCTTAAAGGTTCATCCCCTCATGTCTACTCACTCTAGAGACAATAAACTGGAGGTACAATTCAGCTTGTCAAATAATAAACCACAACAAGTATGAATACATTGCATCCTGTGAGGTTTTATCCAATTCAGGAAAAAGAAGAGCCATGTGGCGATACCTGATTCCAGTTTAATGCACAAAAAACACTTCCACACAAGTGACAGACCACATTACCCCCATCACTTCCATTAGCTTTGATTTCTAGATGTCTGTCGAGAGCAGTTACTCTACTCCTCAAGCAACTATTTTAGCCAGAGCGAGTGTGTGTGTGTGTGTGTGTGTGAGAGAGAGAGAGAGAGAGAGAGAGAGAGAGACAGTCACAAAAAATACAGGGAATCAGATAGGTCAGTGATTCTGAGTGCCATGTCAAGCCGTTTACTTTGGGGAATTTAATAATGTCTGTTTGGCCTCTACGGCTATTTGTTCTGCTATTACGAGCCACTGAAATGCTTATGAATCCAGAAAATGTGAGGTAAGAGAGTACTCTACATTTCCTACTGCTTAACCAGAGACTTAAATATGCATGAAGCTCCATGGGGAATTCATAGGGATAGGCCACACACACACACACACACACACACACACACACACACACACGCACACGCACACAATACACCTATGAATATGTATGCATACCACACACCTACAAACATACAGTGCACACTAGGGCTGGTTGTGCGATGGTATAAGTGTGTAAATCAAAATCTAGCCATACTGGAGGGCTGTACTGACCATTATAACTGAGTCCAATATAACACCCCATCCCACCTCCTTCATCTTACAGAAATTGTTGAATGTTTGCTCAAAATTTTATGGCTGAATTGTTTGGTTTTGAAAGTTTTTTGTTTGCTGATTGATTGGTTTCAATAGGAATAAATGTACATTCTTATGCAAGCAAAGTCGTGCAATATCTTACAATTCATGCATACCAAAGTAAACATAAATACTCAAATATGCACATCACATGCTCTTATGTGCAAGCAGGCACAATGAAACATACAGTACAGTACATGCACTTAAATGTGTGCATGCACATTTTTATTTATTCAAAATCATGTTATGTTTCTGTAACACACAAACACATCAAAGCACTTAATCACACACACATTTTTCTCTTTTAGTCTGGGTGCAGAAATACGGCTACAGCGTAGACAGAAAGAGACAATAAAACAGCTTCAGCCCAAAGCTGAAAGCTCCTTGAGTCTTTAAAGTTTTGGAGAAAGTGTCACACCTCTGGTCCAGAGGGGCGGTGAGCACGAAACACTGAGAACGCAGCAGATGCAACACCTCCCAAGCTGAAGGGTTTCAACAAAAACAGCAGGTAGAGTGCTGTCGACAGGCAGCAAGTGAAAATTCCTCCCTGTTCCCTCTGAGAGAGCCGCACGCTGCAATTACCCCCTTCGAGAGACAGTAAGAGAGTTAGAAAGCCAGACACGGCAGCCAATCTTTAGTGTGCTTGCAATACTCTTTACAGTAATAGCTTCCTTAGTACATCTGTGCTGATTTATGCAAGAGAAACACTTTGCACTATGCATAGTCATCATACTGTAAACCAAACCAGCTTGCAAAGAGAGAATCAGGTCTCTGCAAGTCTCGGCTCCACGTATGAGCATGCTGGATGTTCGCGCTTGCCCTCAGGAGCTGGGCGGTTTTTTATGTATGATTCTTAGAGCATTCGACATGGGAATTTTTTGAGTAAAACTATTTCGGTCCGAGCCGACATTATCAGTTACAAGATTTCCCCCCCCTGATTTTCCACTCAATAGACTGAGTTTTCTACTCAATGAATCAAGGAAGGCAAAAAGAAATAGACTGTAAGAAAGAGAGAGAAAGAGAGGAAATAGCCGCTGCTTATTAGATACACAAATCACAGATCTGGAGAAATCAATGATAGCTTAAAGGAATATTCTGGGAATACTCAATACAAGTTAAGCTCAATCTTCTGAATTAACAGGCTATATATCATCATAGCAACACACTTTAAATTGGATATAACTTTACAGAGGAAAAAGTATGTGATTGTATCACACAAAAACCATGTTAACATGCATATCGTTTACGTATCATGGGTATACTTTTAAAAAAGTGAGCATTTTAAAGTTTCTGGATTGGCCCCTTTCACTTCCATGATAAATGTCTTAATCTAACTCAGATTTTTAGAAAAGAAAATGAGGGACAGGTCAAAATAATTTTTGGTGGTAATCAGCATTATGCCAAAAATGCTGTCGATTGCTTAACAGGAATTGAATCCTGGAATATTCCTTTAAAGTGACAATGGCGGCAATGTGTTTGGACTCCAGTGTTAGGTGTAATCTGATTACAAAGTAATTATTTATGTAACATAATTACTTTTAAAAAAAAAGTAATTATGAAATGATTTACTTATGTCAAAAAGTAGTCCACCACATTACATTGTAATTTATTGTAATCAGATTACAGTAACTGAATTTTAATATTAAAAATCAATTACTGTTAATTGCATTATTTGGGATGAAACACAATTCCAAAATAATAATTTTAGTAATTTACCCACTTCACATTTAGAAATGTATGAATGCCAACAAAATATCAAACCAAGTGGCATTAACTGTCAGGAATGAAGGCACTAGCTAGTTTTGGGGATATAAAATTAAGCAATAATCTGTACAAGATGGTGAAATTGTAACATATCGTACAACTTGGCTTGAAATGAAAGATATAAATTTTATATAGAGACATAATAAATCCATATTAATATATGTTACACTGTCAGCAATCTGTAATACGTGTCCCTCTTATCGTTCCACCTCATGTTTAGGAATTGGATATATATGTATATTATACACTTTTTATTCATCTATTTAGATTCCTAATACTTGCATTAGCATTTTTAAGTGTAGCTTAAGCGTCCAAATACTTTTATGGCCACTGTACATGAGAACGCAGAGGACGAGCCCTGCATAACAACTTTAACTACGTGAGAATTAATACTCTTTAAATAATTTAGCTCGCGCCTCTCTTTACCAGGGCTTTGGGGATATCGAACACGCTTAAATCAAGCCTTTGTTTCGGCTTTTTGTTTTAGTGAGAGGTGACACATTGATACAGTGGGTGACAATCCATCACTCCCACTGTCTCTCTCTCTCTCTTTGTATCCTCCAGACTGGAATTAAAAGCTCTAATTCACAATGACACCAAAGGTAGATCAGGCCTAATCCTGCGCTTTAAAACCTAACAGCCCTCAAAACTTTATAAATTTTGTATTAGGGGATGTGCTGCCCCGTCCATTCCAATCTCGCTCACTAGCGTTCCCTTTCAGAGCCGGATGGCATTGTTGTCGTTAAGTGCTGTTTCGGTGACAGCCGGCACACATCAGTCAGAGATGACTAGCGAGCTGGATTCAAGGACCTGGATGGCGATCAGTTCGCAGCATTGGGACCTGTTCTTCTCTTCCTTGAGATGACCTGGCTGCTGACTCCAACAGATAACAGCCAAGTTCAGTCACTTGAAGTAATCCTTTAGTGACTAAAATGACTGGAATGACAAAATAGGAAAATTCGATGTACACTTTCTGACATCAATGAAAGCGGATAGCCAGGGTGTTCCTCAGATAAGACAGAAGTGGAAAAAGGCTCGGTGAGTGACCTGCTGTTGAAGGCAAGAGAGAAAGACAGGTAAACACCGGGTGGAAAAGCAAAGAGCACGACAACCGCACTTTTTTGTTGTGTTAGAAAGAGTGAGATCAGCTTTTGAATTAGGATTTGCTCACCTAAACCGGTGGTTCTTGTAAACAATTTGACATTTTCAGAAACTACCAGAGACCCATATTGGAGGTATTGTTTGAAATATACTATTAACTATGAAAATATACTATCAATCTATGATATGTATATGAAAGTATTCGTAAATAAAGTGTACATGTACATTTTTTGTAAGATTGGCACTGATACGTAGACTTTAAACAACATTATACTTAATCAAACAAAACAAAACTTTGCCAAAAGTTTTCGTATTCAATGCCCCTTCAATGTAAATCTTGGATATTTTGTAAATGGTTGCATCGTGAGATCATTAGTATTTGTAGATATTTTTGAAGTGTAGTTCTGGTAGGCATATTGCGGCGCCATTTTGTGGCCTGTTCTGCAAAACGCGGTGGCTCATTTCAGTTTATCGTGGCCCATTCGGCCCATTTCGCCGGATGGCCAGTACGCCCCTGATTGGCCTCAAAGTGCGGTGGCCCACTGGGAAATTGACCGCTATGCCACATTACCAATCCAGCCCTGGCCCAAATGCTCTAACACAACAGCCAATGGCATGTGACATCACTGACATCACAGACGTCAAGAAGAAACTGTTCATTTCTTTTCTTTTTTTCATTAAACATGGAATATATTGTTTAATAAAAGTCATTTAATTCAAAATTTTAATCTTATACATATTAAATGTAATAAATGAATTTGTGAATTTAATCATTCTTAAATTCTATGACCCTAAACAGAGAATATGTAAAGATTTGTACTTCTTTAAAGTTGTATTTACAAATAGTTATATAGAAGTCAAATTGTTCAGTAGGTGGACAGCTTTCTCTGCTTTAATGTAAGGGTAATAATTGTATGTATAAACTGTATGTGTTTGGGTGCATTAGTGCATGTGTTAATGCAACTAGGCAAATAAGCACCATTTGAGTAGATATCTCCTTAAAATGTACAACATGTCATAACTCACAATGAAACACAACACTTGCTATCCCATAAATTCAGAACATTTATGAGTAGGTGAGACAATGGCACTATGTGCATGAAACATCTGGTGTGAGTGTGACACTTCCTTTCACAACAAACAGGAAAAAGAAGGCTCCAGTCATCTACAGGATTGTGTGCACTTCTATTGCATTTAGATTTGGAAAACACACTATTTTACATATTTCTATTTCATGTAAAAAATCATGTTAAACACATATTTATAATGTGGCAAATGGCAATAGAAGCAAACGTTGTTTATCATGAGAAATTCATGAATTTTCATAACGGCACGTATCACTTGCAAGAATCCGGTGCAACAATTTAACTGAATGCCTGAAATTACTTTCACCATAAAACTGCAAAACACAGTCCTTAAATTGAATTATAGGTTCATTTCAAAAGGCCTCCCTGGAGTATCAGACAGTGGCAAAAAATTACTAGCCATAATTTGAAAACATTTAGATGCTTTAAATGAATTGTTTTTTTATGCATGACTTTACTGGCAGAAAAAAAAATGCACTTCCTTACACAATATGTTCATTTAAGTGAGAATATTGAGGTCAAAATCTCTGCAGACTGCAGTTTGCGGAGCAAGATGAAACAGCGGTCCCTTGACGATAAAAGGTGGAAACCATGATAAATAAAATATTATGGAGATGGCTCTCTAATATTGCATTGTCACAATCAATTTCCTATTACCCTTCTCAATTTTGATATGGAGTATATTATTTGCTCCTGAAATTCACTTTGTAAAGCCAGAGACTCCAGTTTACGTATAAACTGCTGCGGTTCCTATTTGTGAGGCCCCTGGAATGAAAAGCCCATGGCTATGAGGAATGAATTGCGCATTTGAGATGCAATTAGGTTAGCATGTATACGGCGAAGTGCAATCCTTCTCTCTTGCACTCTTTCTGCAGCCGCTGTGCTTGTCACAGGAAGTAAACTACAGCCGAAACCAAATTGAATCAAATCAGCCAGCAGCCTTGTGATTAAACGAGCCGCACCGTCAAACCCAACAACATGATTGTCATATTTTTCCTGGGTGGCGTGCGGATCTAAAAAAGAGATCATTTTTAATAACGGCAATTTGTGGGGTGCGTATTAGTATGTTAAACAGTGAAACGTGTTGGCATCGAGATGAACTGTTTCCACTTACAAGATGTGACATGTTGTAAACTCTTAGCGGGTCGCTCTTGTGCTCTTCCCTTCCTGTATGACATCATTAGCGTGGGGAGAGAGACCCTGTTAGGACGAAACGCTGACAGGAGGTGTGTGCGCACCGACGTGACGGCAGTTAATTACTCAGTTGGCACCTCTTTCTCAGAGCGAAAAATGAGGGAAATGGGGGTCACGTATTTCACAAACGGAGAAGAGCGGTGTTTAATGACGTGACACCTGGTTTAATGTAATATATAAGAAGGTGACAGCGAGAAAGAAAGAGATAGAGACTGAGAGAGTGTCAGAGGCTGCTGAAAGAACTCTGAAATGTACAGTAAGTGCAAATGAAGTCGCGGAAGAGGCTGGAAAAGAGGGTATCGTGGAAGAAAACTGGGGAACGAGACTGACTGAGGGAAGGTGTGAGAAAGAATGAGAAACAATATGATGATATGAGATGATACACACCACACACTTGAGTTCCCTTGTTGTATTCTTAGTCCTTTGGTTTGCTAAAGAAAAATTAAGTGACATAAAGAGCAGAATAGGTCAGATCCAATTTATTTTGTGGCCTGGTAAAGTGAAATCTATACATCTGAAAATGTTAGAGGTGCACATACACTGTAAAATGTAAAACTTGCCATTATTATGCCTAAAGGAACATTTTCTTCCTGATCAGATCCTTAAAATTGACTTTTGTAGGAGTGACTGCTTTAATGTAGTCCGGCTGCTTAAGACATTATCAAAGTATTTTGACCTGAATTAAGCCAGTTAATTTAGATGTTTGAAGCACATTTTAGCTTAACTAAAAAAACAGAATAGAAAAGAATACAATAGAATATACCATGATCAATGGAAGTGCCTCACGCTGCAACCCCCCAACGTTAAAGCCAAATCTACGCCACTGTGTCACATACATTAGAAAGATACTTGTGAGATCTATTTAGCTCACCTTACTTGTTACATGTTTAGTTTAAGTAGACCAAAATATGCAAGTACATTGAATAAAACTAGGGAAAAAGGTGAAAATAGTGTTTTATTAGTGCAGTATTTTTAACCGCATTTATCATGGGAAGTGATTTAGTTCATACTAGTGTATACCGATGTAATGGTGTGCTGTATGTTGAAATTAACATGTTAAAAATTAACAAATGAACATGAAATTAACCAAGATTGCTAAATTCTGTAAAAGTATTGTTCATTGTTACTTCACGTCTACAATTGAGTTAACTAATGTTAATGAATATAACCTTATTGTAAAGTTTTACCACTTCCATTAACTCTATATCTTCCATTGTTTAATTGTTCTCTATCAGTCAGTACAAGCTCCCTTATCAGGGCTGTAAATTTAACAAATACCCTATATTCATAATTCCCCCTCGCCCTGGGTCATTCGACTGCAGGACTGGAAAGAAAACGGAATGTGAGTCATTGCAAAACAGAAAACAAAGAAGAGCGAAACAAAGAGCAGGGCGGTTCATATTTTGTGACAGGGCCTTTCCACATGAAGTGCTGGGGATGTGTGGAGGAATTATGACAGACTGGTTTTCACAGCTCCACCAAAGCCCACAGAGTCCTACCAAGTGCTAAGAGCTGCCAGCAATGGTGACCTTTTAATACGCCACAAAGACCACGGCACTCCGGGTCAGCTTTCCACAAACAAGAGAAGGGGAAAGCAGGACACAGGACGAGGCTAAGAGAGAGCTAAGCCTTTACGAGGGTCTTTTAATATGCTGTCATACACAACATCATAAACAAATGGCTTCTGTTTTATGCTAAGGAAAAATAATAGGCAATGAATTTGGAAATGTCATGTTTCGCTTGGATTTTCATTTAAAATGGTGGCTGGTAGCAAATCCAGCCATTGTACTTCCTTTTCAAGAGGAAAGTACATATAAATGAACTCATTCAGGGATTTAGGGAGCTGTTAGCTGCTGTGTGAGTGTGTGTCGACTGAATGTGTAAGAAATAGCTAGTAGGGGGTTGTCACAATTCTTCTACTTGCGCTTGCTTGTGTAACCACTCGCTGTGACCAGCTTCTTTCTCTCTCGGCCTCCCTCTATTACATTACAACACTGTCATAAACTCATTTAACAAAAGGTTGCAAAACCCCACCATGCAACCAGTCCAGTAAGTAACCAGTCCAGTTTCATGATCGAGGCCTCCCCAGTACTACAACAGGGTGCTAAAACATTCCTCTATTTCAAACCTTCTCTAACAAACTTAAAGAAAAAGCCCAAACCCAACAAAATCACACATATGCAGACATTTGCCTTGCTAACTAAATTAAACTAATTGTGCTGGTTTCATGTTTCTCCAAATCAGTTCAATATGCCATGTGCTTGTAATTATTGATTTGGTAAATAGCCGAAAAAAATTAGTGGGATAATGTACAATAAGCCGGTCATTCTCGCTAAACAATTTGTGGCAGGGTTTATTTTGCAATAATGTTAGGTTCTCTCTTGCATATAATGTATAAACCCATGTAAAAATCCACAGCATTTGTGGTGTATTGTTGATTACCAAAAAAAGAAATAAAAATTAAATCAAATAAAATGCAATTTTGACATTAATTGGCCCATCGTTTATTGGACATTAAGGCACTTACAGTGGAAAAGTATATCCACAAGTAATAATATTTTAATGTAATAAAATCAAGGATTTACTGGCGTAATGGCATATAGATTAATATGTTTATGGCGTTACCTCGTCTTGACTTATAACTTTACACATATACGATTAGCAAGTGTTTTATCACACTAAAATCATGTTAACATGTTCAGTGTTTACATTTTGTGGTTATACTTTTGAATGGGTGTGCATTTTAATGCTTATGGACCGGCACTTTTACATCCATTGTAAATGCCTTGCTGCAACTGCAATCTGTCCCCCTTTTTTTCAATTTTATTTGTTGGTGTATTCAACATTATACCACAAATGCTGTTGATTATGCTTAACTTGTATTGAACCTGCATTCCTTTAAATTAAAGGAACATTCTGGTTTAATTTTAAGTTAAGTTCTGTTGTCATTATATGAGGCAAGACTTCCATTGTGAATGCATTACTACAATGCAAAGGAAGGGACGTGTCAAATAAAACGTTATTTTTGCAGATACTTCGACAGCATGTCACAGGTGATGTCCACTGAGCTTACATTCTGTTTAACCCGATATATTACTCTAACATATATGATGTCCATATACCTAGACCCACAAACCAATAAAGATATGAAAATCTACATTTGTCAACAAGTAAAAGGAATGCATGCTAATAAATGATGCATTTTCAAATTTAATGTGGGTGTATGTTTTCCAACATTTACCAATTTACAGCATCTACTGTGAAGGTGCTGACAATGAATGTGTCATGTTGGACACACAGTTATTACGTCAGAGGAGAGCAGGTGGCTATTTTGTATCTGTTTAGCATAAGGACCCGGCATGCAAACCCACATGATTCTCTGTCAGCGCAGGCCCTCGAGGCAGGTGTGGCCCCACACGCGAGCAGCTTCAAAAAATGGCCCCGAAATCAAATGCTGCTGCTTCACGTCCCCGTTCAACTCGACCAGACCGGCTGTCACTCCTGACATGGCTTGTCAGAAGTTCTCCTTCACTGCTCATGGACAACATGGGGGTCAAAAGAGCAAGTACAATGGGCCAAACCATCCTTCTTGTTTTTCTCCTTCCCTCTCAGCAGACAATGAACTCAGAAATGACAGGAGAGGTTGGGTTAAAACTAGCTGCCAGAAAAATAGACACAGCAAAGAAGAAAAAGTAGCACTCACACTGTTCGGTTATTCTCATGTCTTTAGCGGGGAATGTCATGAACGCAGGGATGTTGCTTTGACAGTCAGGGAAACTAAAGGTAGAAAGGCGAGAGACAGCAACCGTGTCCCCTACATCACTCTAGGTTGACTTTTTGAGCAAAAGTCACATGTAAGTAGAGTATATTAAAACAGTAGTTCACAACTGGATTTGTTTCAGGACCCAGAATTTACATTGGGGATCAAGTGGCAACCCAACACAGTAGCAAAATTGTTTATCAAGCAAAAATGTATTTCAATAGTTTCATGCTCACAGCAGCCAGTATTTCACTATGCAAGTCTTGTGATGGTCGGTAAAAACTATGACCTTGTTGCAAGTAAACCCACATTTAATGTTGTCTGGGGGTTTATATTAAAATGCTATAATTTCTTTCATCCTGTATAGATTTCTTTGTGTTTTTGAGGATGTGGGGCTGTCACCTAACCTCTCCATGTTGGCATCGGCCTACTTTTGCAAGCTTCTACCAAGTGACAGATGAATTTGATAAAAACTGTAGCGTTTGATTGGACGCACAGCCTTTGACATGAACAGCGAATGATATGGGAAATGTTTTCCCTTCCTTTTAAATATAGACAAGCCTATTTATTTTGCTATCCTAAATATGCACGATTATATAGTAGGAAATTATGATTTACATTAAGCATTGTTTTTCCCAGCTGTACGCAACCCTATCAGAACAGACCTATGATTCAGTTTTGGTTTGTGACCCATCAGTTGAAAACCTTTGTATTAAAATATATATTTTACAATGCTCAGAAAAAGTTAAAATCTTTCTATGTTATATATATATATATATATATATATATATATTTTAGCATTTAGTAATCTTTGGTAATGCTAGATTACAAAAATGGGTTTAACTTTATTTTACAGTATGTGTACTTTCAGTATACTTACAGTGAACTTACCCAATAAAGTACTGAGCAATATTAGGAGACTACATGTCATTAATATGGGTTAAGGTTAGAGCTGGGTTTAGGTTTACGGTTAGTACCCAGTCATTAATATAATTGGTGTAATTATATAGTAAGTACATTTAGAACAGGGGTGTATTACAGAAAACGTCCTATCTTAAGTCTCAAGTTAAGATCTGATCAGTTCAGTTAGGATTTTTCACAAATTCTAATAAGATAGGATAATGCATATAGGAAATGTTATTCTGTAATAGCTTTTGTCCTAAATTAGATCCTAACTGAAATTGCCATAGTAACCAAGCAGATAAGATAGGATTAGGATCATTCTGTTATGCGCCACTAGTACTGTAATATAAACTGCTACCCAAAAATTGGTATCACGTTACAATAAGGTTCCATTTGTTAACATTACTTGCAGTGGGTATAACAAACAAACAATTAAAAATATATTTTTACAGCATATTAAATCTTAGTTAATAAAAATGCAATTATTAATTGTTAGTTCATGGTGCATTATGTAATGTTAACAAAGGGATAAATATACAGGGTGTTTTAAATAACATCACCATTTTTAAAGATTCATAAATGCTCTAAAAGTATTATTTATTGTTAGTTAATGTTAACTAATAGATGTAATACTGTAGTTGACTAATGTTAACAAATATAACCTAATTGTAAAGTGTTACACTTTGTCTTAAGCTGATATATGAAAGCATTTTAATAGAACAAAATGCACACTTCACTTGTAAAATGTATTTTTAAGAGAGATGACAAAAGGCAATGCTATGTGGAAAACATTAAACTTCACAGTTCAAATTCTTGTTCCTATTTCTATTTGCTTTATAAAATTGTCCCCTTTGTTCGTCTCTCTTGATTTCTTTCTATCTTTCTCATTCATTCCAAAGATCGATTAGCTTGCACTTTTTGCTCTCCTCTGTTTAAGTCACACCCCCGAGCAGTTGACCCCAGATCTGGCCATATTGACACCTCTGTTCTATTCATGAGGTTCAATTAGATTCAAGCGCACTGCAGGCCTAGCAAACAAGGGGCCGGTTGGAGGAGACGGGCCCTGTATCAAACATGCTCCTCAGACTGGAGAGTGGGTAAATGTCAGAGGGGAAAGTGTTCCCGGATAACCTGAATGCACATTCGCCTGTCTAATTAACCCAGAGCTGGAGAAGGGGGGGGGAGTAGAGGTGGGGGGGAAGAGCGGTTGAGGAAAGGAGATGACAAAAGATCTGTGATGACTTACATCAGCGGTACATCTGCTACTCTCCACATTTGCCTTCTAGGGATACTGGCGATGTCAAACTGAAATAACGAAGAAGATGGAGTGGTGCTCATGAAGCAGACAACAACAACAACAACAGATTATTATTTGAACGTAATTGTACAACAAAGGTTTAACCATTAGTTTAATTCACTGTTGGAGAAGCTACTTTGAAACAAGCTGATTATAATGAAACTACAGTCAAGATATTATTGTAACACTTCTGTTGTGTGACAAAATTCAAATGATCTTTTCTAGGGTCAAATAGACCCAGTTGAGCACAGTAGATATATAGCACTCTTCCTTTTTGATTATAAACATGAACATTAGATTACAGGCATTTTGAAACAAATTCAAATTCATGGTTTTTATTCAATTTGTTTTTTGATTTTTATTTTTTTTATAAAAAAATAAATATCCACCTGGCAGATGGAAAATTACTGGAAAATCAAATAGACTTACATTGAAAAGGTCCCTACACACATATACAGAATATATATATATATAGCCCTGCAAAAAAAAAAAAAAACACAAATTATATATATATATATATATATATATATATATATATATATATATATATATATATATATATATATATATATATATATTATTTATTTATTTATTTATTTTTTGCAACCAATTATATGTGTATTTCAGATAAACCTGACCCTAATGTCATGTAAAAACAAAATAGACAGTGATTGGTTGCTTTACATGTCAATCAGACAGTCTCTTCCTCTCTAAGGCGGTTCTTGCTCACAATAAGCTGCAGTGTCGACCTGACTTTTTACCGACAGTCAAAACAAGTTTCTCCCCAACACTGCCCAAAATGAATGGACTGCATGAAATTTGATGACATTTCGAAGAGAATATTTTTCAAAGTCCTCTTAGAGCAAACTAAACCCTCTAGAGAAGCGGCATCACTCACAGATTGATAAATATCCACTAGTTTCTTAAACGGTCACTGTATGCATTTCTCTGGAGCTGCTGAGGGATCTGACAGTGGGAACTTTGACACTCAGTCTTTCATTCTCTCCTTCCATCATAGCTGTGAACTCCACCTCTCTCGCCTGCATCTTTACGAGATTAGATTCATGATAGTTGTCAGGCCTATTTTTGAGTGGAGCCTGTTATTTTTCTTTGTAATATATAAGTTTATGTGACATCACTTCTCTTGATATATTAGATTTTCTTGTGAGCATTTCAAGTGGAGGGTGTCAGTTTTTTTGCCTCCCAGCTCTTGACACAATTTGTAAGGGGGACAGAAGTCTCTGCACTCAATCTCCTATTGCTCTTGTCCATCAGAAAAAAAGGGGAGGGGTTAAATTGAACAGTCAAATATTGAATTGTTCTTTCATCAGCATACCCTCAGCTCAGCTCGTGTTGCAACATCATGCAAGTTTCTAATTTTGCATCAGAGAGAGAGGACTATGGACCAATGGAAGCATTATGGTCAGACATGGAGATCGACGACTGACAACTGTGATCAGTTAGAGGAGAAAAGAACTTGTAGCAAGAGGTCACGACCTTTCGCACAAGGTTAACCCACTGAGTTTTCCCAAAGCAGAGAAACAAGCTCTCATATGGGAATAATCAAATTAGTTAATCATTTGAAGTCAACACACTGCTGACACTGTTAACACAATGAATGATGGTAAAAAAAAAGGTGTAACAGGCCTTCTTTTTGATATAAATAAATGATGATAAATAAAATAAAAATGAAATAAATCACAAAGCACAAAACAAGTAAAATGTGCTTTCTGTGGTATACAACATCAGGTAGGACACATCCTGATTAGGTGAATATCAGATAATATTTAGATACAAAATTTGTACCAAATATCAAAAGAAAAGAAAATACAAATTATATTTTAATCAAAGATGATGAAGCCTGTTTTAGCATCATATTTGTATTTCAATTTTTTTTATTTTTTGGAAATATAAGTATTTTTTTCAGTCTAAACTCTCAATACCATAATAAAAAAAAAAGAAAAAAAAAAAAAAAAAAAAAGATAAATAAATACCATTACTATAATGCGAAAAAATAAAAATAGCATATAATTGTAAATTTTATTGTAAATGTGAAGTGTGGAAATGTTTTGGAGCTTAAAATACTTACCAAATAATTTGTTTGGGAAACCTATTTGTGAACAGTCATTATTTTAGCAATTTAATTCAGTGATGTTAATGGCACATAAATTACAAACTTTAGCTTTAAAAAAAAAAAAAAAAATTGTTTTTATAGACTTTATATACATGTTAAAATTATTTTTATATTATATAAATAAAAATAAATATAATTTATAAATATAAAAATATATATTTTTAAAATTTTGACTATATATATATATATATATATAAATGCTGTAAAAGTACTCTTAATTTTTTATTTAGTTAACTAATGTAGCTCACTAATTTTAATGAATTCAACATTGTTATAAAGTAACCATATAATTTTCATTATTTTATATTTTCTTATTTTTTTTTTTATTTAGGGGTGAAATATTACCTGGACATGTTTTTGTGAGATTCACCTGATCATTACTCTCATAACATGGATGATCCATCCTCAAACACCTCAAAACACAGACTAATAAAGACACATCCATCCATTGTTCTTCAGCTAACTTGGACATTGAGTCTGTCCTCGCAGGACGGCTGTCTCTATGCTAACAGAGTTAATGACACCAGATTTGTGGTGTGCATAAAGCACGTTGTGAATGGGGAGGAAGCCAGGCATGTTGCTTTAAGTCCTGCCCGTGTCAGCTGCACAATTGCCTTACAAATCCCACAGTGAAGACCCCTGAATTATGGTCTCTATACAGTCCACCCCACCGGCTCACACCTTGATTACACTTTAGGGATGGTAATCTCGAACATACACAAATACCAGCACAGTCAAACCCAGAGCTAAGACCCACACTCAACGCAGATGGGAAATTACTGTAATTCCCACTTGCATTTGGGTGCAAAGGCAGTTCCCCCTCCCTTCCTAAAGCTGCTCTCTAAATCCATGTTTAGTGGCTGCTGTAGATAAGAGCTAAGCGCAGACAGCCACTATAATTGACGCGTATCCCTCTTTAGTTGAAGGATATCAGAGCAAGGCATTATCCAGCTCTATTAGTGTTCTGTTAAAGTGGGAACTGTTATTCTGCCTTACCACAGTAAATGTAGCTCGCATCGCCCTGGGAAAGAAAACTTTTAAATGCAGTTTTGTTGTTTATTTTTTGTTGATTGGTTTCTTTGGTTCTATGATTAGTCTTTTTACCTTCATCAAGTTTTAAAAGTAATTTATCATATTCTAGTTTGTGCATAGACAACTACATTTCATAATCATTTAGATTGATTTCCCCTGAAAAGTGTAAATACTACATAAACATTTCTCTGTTTAAGCATACCGACCCAGACAGATCTCACTGTGAGTTCGGCGACAGTAGGTCGAAAGTTAAGTTGCTGAAATCTACTGTGTACCCAGTTTGAAATCACTGCCCCCAGTGGCCGAAGCTAGAAGCGTTGTTGAACGTATGAGCACAAATGAGCTTCAGTTTCCAGGGGAAATGTCCACAGAATGATGCCAAAAGCAAGTGTTTTTAGTTGTAAATTATGAAATACAGTCTACAGGAATGCATACTTAATTAACCATATGCCCTAACCCCAAACCCCAACCCTAAACCAAACAGTCAGTGGAGTAAAAATGTAATTTTAGAGTTAAAATGCAGCATTAAAGTCATGCTCAGAATTGTTTATTTGAATGAGATTACTTCCTTATTTGCACAGGACTAGAACCAATATCTTTGAGGTTTTCGTGCAATGTGCTACCAGTAGTGCCAGAGGAAAAGATAAACAAATTTAAAATGATGAATGGGTGGAATGGGAAATTGTGATGGTCAGTAATTCAACCATGTGACCAATCGTGTGACCATAAGGCCAATGGAATGAGTTTGGGCTGGAATATTTTTTTGTGTTTTGTTTTTCAGACCAATGGCAGACAATGTATTCTGTTTGGTGACGCTAGTGGCCCAGAAATGCACCTTTAAATCATATACTTATAGTTCAATCTTTTGGCTTTATAGAACCAAAAGCTATTGTGGGCAAACATCCTAAAATGCTGTCTTGGAAGGCAGCTCACTCGATTTCAAAACAAAACTTACCAGATTGGTAAAGAGTTACTTGGAAAAACAATAGTCCAGCAAAGATTCCGAAATTAAACGTTTCTTAAAGGCCTCTGCAAAGCATCATGGGTCAGGCCCACACTGCAAGCAACATCATTACCGAGAGCGGCTGCAATTCAGGCTTCCCTCTGGATGATTGTGTGGTCCTGTAAAAACCATGTAGGTCTCAGGTGGCCCAGAAAAGAAAGAGGGAGAAAAAGAGGAGTATGATGCTGGTTTATTTGGCAGATGGGGTAAATGAAATCTCCACCTCGCATAGGTGAGCTCCCGCAAGACCCCGCTTGAAATTCATAGACACTGTGCATATGAGAACTCTGAAACAGCGAGGAGCGCCAGGTCGCCTGAGTCAAGAGTGTTTGGAGTGGCGCTTTATTAAAGATGAATCAAAGGCAAATAAAAAAAATGTCAGCACACATGTTCAATTACAGATATTTTCCATGGTGCATTGGAGTCGAGCAGGGTGCTAATCATATTAATCGATATGTAAATTTTAAGTACACGGAATAGCACAGGCTCCTGTGACTATATGTTTATGTTTAAGCAACATTAAAGGCATGTTTCTCCCACGCACCGTATAATGCATTTTGTGACATTTATTTGAACTCATCAGAATTGAAAAAGATGAGAAGAAAAAATATACTGACTTTTAAAATTGTTATTTTTTTTATGAATCAGGAGGGTTCGTAGGTTTTGCAGAAAGGCAAAAGTACTTTAGGAAGTCACATTAATATTATGGGATGTAGACTCCTGAGTGATGAGTCCTCATGCCGGTAGAGTGACGCGCATACTACTGCAAACTTTCTTGAAGGGGAAGTGCTCATATCCAGAATCTATTGTCATTTTGCTTTATTTCTGTCTTTTGACACAATAATAACTATCACTAGACTACAGCAATTAAAAATAATAGCATTGTTTAATTATTATTGTTATTATTATTATTGATGTTGTTGTTATTGTTGTTAATAATAATTACATAATTGTGGTGAGCAGAGCGGAGCCGTGTGGCGTCTGGGCAGAGCGAGGCCAGGAAGATAAGTGGCGAATAACTTCCACTTGTGCGTCACACCAGTTTTGCATTCCAGTGAGGGGAGGCGGGAGTGTTTAAGGAGAAGAGACAGCGGCAGATGGAAGAGAAATGTACAAAGCTTGTCCGAGTGTCTGAATGTCTTTATGATTTGACGCAGCTGGCTGAAAAGCAGTGAATATTTTTTGTTTCTTTGTTTGCTGAACAGTGTTATTGAATGTCTATGTGTTTGTCAAGACGGTCCCAGCTTCCTCCTTTCCAATCTGTAATTGTTACACTGGTGCAAAACCCGGGAAGGTGGAAGTATGCGGCGTTCAAGGAGTCCTTGCAGCTGACTGAGGATTGCGACGCCGATGGAGTGCTCAATCTGGTCGTGTTGGATCACTGCATCAACCGGCAACCGGAAGGGACTGTTGAGGGGTCCAGTGCCATCATCCGGCGTCGCAGACAGAAGCACGACAGTGAGCTGAGGGTCAGTCAATGATGTGTCCGGGGCCAACGAGCCCATCTCTCTCTCTCCTCTCTCTCCCCTCTCTGCTTTCTCTCTCCCTTTTGTTATTCCCTACCGCCTCTTCCCTTCCCTTCTCCTCTCTTTTGCCCTGTTCCCCCTCCAAGGCACGCACAGGTCAGACCCAGAGACCGGTGTGACCCGTCGATGCTCCCTCCATAGGAGAAATGGAGAAATCGGTTGGAGAAATCCACGACCTGAGTTCAGCGATTTGGGGTATGTGGTGAGGAAGGCGGAGCCAAGTGGCGTCTGGGCAGAGCGACGCCGGGAACAAAAGTGGCGAATGTATCTTTATTCCCGTACAAATGTAAAAATGCTGCCAAACTTGGTTTTGAATGACCAAGATAGTTCTCAAAGAGATGCTTAAGGCGAAACATACTCTTTGCGAGAATGTTAAAGCTTCTAGTTAAAGTCAATATGTTTATAGCAACTTATCTGAATAATACTGTATCCAGCTTATTGGCACAGATTTCAAAAAATTGGGGGGGGATTTTCTCCCCTTTTGCTCTAAGTCCTCATGGTGGCATAGTGACTTGCCTAAATCCGGGTTGCGGAGGACGAATCTCAGCTGCCTCCGCATCTGAGACTGTCAATCCATGCATCTTATCACGTGACTCATTGAGCATGTTACCACAGAGACATAGCGTGTGTGGAGGCCCACGCCATCCACCGCAGCATCTACACACAACTCACCACACGCCCCACCAAGTGTGAACCACATTATAGTGATCACGAGGAGGTTACCCCATGTGACTCTACCCTCCCTAGCAATCGGGCCAATTTGGTTGCTTAGGAGACCTGGCACGTCCTGGGATTCGAACTCATGAACTCCAGGGGTGGTAGCCATCGTCTGTACCACTGAGCTACCCAGGCCACAGGGTACAAGGTTTGTTATCACCAAAATAACACAAAAAGGTCAAGAGCTTGCATCTGTGTACACTTGCGTTTCTGGTCGTATGCTGATTAAGCACAAGCAACGATGCTGGATTTTTGTATATATATATTTTTTTTTTTTATGGACCACAACAAACATCAAAACCTAACGCCTAAGAAAATATATTTCTCCCAAATATTTAGGCTTACAAATTAAATGGTACCTACCTCCCACCTTTTATCTTTCATAGCATCTAAAGCATGTTGTTCACAAGCACAACTTATTCTTGTGAATTAAGTGCTATGCTCCGAAGCTCACTGGATCCGTAGTGCTGTGGGACGTCACGTGTAAACCCCAGTTTTTTCTCCAAATTCACAATCCAGCCTGCTGACCTGCATGTTCCCTCAGCGTCCCCTTAAGATGATGAGCGTCATACTGTGCGCTTTGGTAAATCATGCAAACAAGAGCGGAGAGGGACACAAGCATCCCCTCTGGCTTCAACTATGTTCTGAATATTGATTTACAAACCACACAGGTCCAAAAAAGGACCTGTGGTATGTCAGAGCAAATATGAGGGAGCTGCCTTATATGCTTTAAGTGATGCAGTGATTGAAGATTTTAGAAACTTCAAATATAATGCCATATAATAGATTCCAATTCCAATCTGCCTAGCAAATATAATCTACTGTATTTCACAAACTTCCCTGTATTAATCACTCCCGAATTTCTAATATGCTAGTAAAATACCGAATAAATAGCTAGCATTGTTGTTGACGTGATGGAAGCTCTTCAAGCTTTTTTTTCTTTCCCTAGCACACTTTGAGCTATTATTATGCATATCCAGGTAGAAAGTTAATTAACCCAAAGCTTAAGCTAATTATGATAGCAGAATGCTATCAACCAAACACTTTCCGTCAGACAGCTGTCCAGAATTTCATTTGCTAATCATTTGTCTTTTGGCGGAGCATATGGTAGGTTTTCATGCTATCAGAGGCACAACAAGCAGCTGAGAATCATTAACTAAAAACAATGTGCATAAAATCAGGGGTAGCTTTAGCCAGACAAAAAGCAGAATCCTTAGCCTATAATTTAAGCTGATAGTACCGTGTATGTGTGACTGGAATTCTGATATGCCAATGAATTGTTTATATTTATATGCAAATTAGGGGGCATGTTTATTGTTTATGCGTGCTGTGTTAATAAGACACGGCCTATGCAGGAATATTTAAACTTGGCTGTATCAAAATACATTTTTCTATTAATCAATTAAATGATTGTATTTGTTCACAGAACATTTTCATATTTGATAGTGCAATGTCATGTTTGTTTTAAAAGAGACACTTGAAAGTCTAATTAGTTTTTCACATGTGTTACAGGAGATGACACAGATGGACCGAATTAATTTGGTTCCCTCCTTTTCCCGGAGACAAGAGCGCATAGACAGACGCATACGGGAAACAACACGCCATCGCGCCTGTCCTCTTGCAACCGTGCGGTTGCGTTTTGTGTCCTGAGGATAAATGATGCAAGGATATGTTTGCCTTTAATCTAGTCTGCTTATGTGTGATGACATCTTAAACATTGTTACTATGGCATTTGCATTGATCAAGAATGTGCAACAGTTCTCATAAAGTGCATGGGCCTTTTTAGAATAGCGTTAATAAAACTGACAGTTTAAACTCTGAGAAGATATGTGGATAAGTCACATTTGAAGCTGAATCACTGATAAATGCATGCCTGCACAATAGACCTCTATTAATAGTACCTAAGTTGGTGTAAAGAATTAAAATCTATAGTTATGCTAATGAACTAAACTGACTAACTATTCACAGTAGGTATAAATAGTACCTGCCTATAGATTATCCATGACTTCCTGTTTCACAGGAGGTATACATATGAGGTAACACACAAGCCAAATTCCCTTAATCATCAATCACAGTGGGTTAGAATAAAGGATATAGTTCTGATGTGCGGCAAAAGGTTGTTGAGCTTCACAAAATGGGAAGTGGCTATAAGAAAATAGCCAAAGCATTGAAAATGCCAATTTACACCATCAGGGCAAAAAATTAAGAAGTGCCAATCAACTGGAGATCTTAAGAATTGGCCTGGAAAAGGACGTGTGTCTATATTGTCTCCACGCACAGTGAGGAGGATTGATCAAATGGCCAACAAATCTCCAAGGATCACAACCAGAAAATTGCAGATATGAGTTTGGACTTAGGGTCAGAATGTCTAAAAAAATTATAATTATATAAAAAAAAAAAATATATAATAATTATATATCACTTACATCACCTACACTAAAAGTTCTTTGGGAGGATTTCAAGAAAAAAAGCCTCTGCTATCAGCCAATAACAAACTCATGCATCTTCAGTTTGCAAGACACTTCTGGAACAAGTATACTAGAACATCCAGGTTCTATGGTCAGATGAAACAATAAAAGAGCTTTTTGGCAGCAAGCACCAGAGATGGGTTTGACACACAGAGATGAAGATGAAGAAGTATCCAATGCATATGGTTAAATGTGGAGCTGGATCATTAACATTGTGGGCTGTTTTTCTGCCAGAGGTCCTGGACATCTTGTTCAGATACATGGTATCATGGACTCAAACAGATAAAAAATCAAACCCTGGCTGCCTCTGCAAGAAAGCTTACAATGGGCTCTGACTGGATCTTCCAGAAGGACAATGATCCCAAACAAACATCAAAGTCAACACAAAAATGGTTCACTGACCATGAAATCAAGGTTTTGCCATGGCCATCCCAGTCCTCTGACCTGAACCCCATAGACAATTTGTCGATATGTCTAAAGGTACTATTCTTCCAAAAAAATACGAAAACAAATGCATGATCACATGTTATGCGTTTCAGAATATGATGTGTATGTTTTAGGTGTTAATCACCTAAGGGCATCATATATTTTATTGAAAAAGTACCACATACTGAAAAATCTATCTATTTTTTTTTACCTGACTGTCCAAGAGAATTGGCAATATCTCTCCAACTCTTCTCTTTCTCCACCCGGTTGTGGTACAGTTCAAATGAAACTTCAAATCTGGTGCTCCTGCCAATGTTCCACAAATTTTTCCTCCATTGCTTTGGTCCAATGTGACTTTCTCGATACCGCAGCCTGTTGCGGGTACATCAGAACTCACAATGAAACTTCCCATGCCCCGGTTCTTGCTCTCTCATTGGCTATAGGTCAACGCTGCAGTTGTATTCAGTCAAAACATATTTCACGTTGCACGATTTGGAATCGCCGACTGGTCCAGATATTAACGTTCTAGATATCTCGCTGACATCGGCGTTGTGTCGGTGATTCTCTCAGATTGTGTCTTTGATAATTCATACATTGCGATCGTCGCTCACGGGAGCGAGCTCTGATATGCTTACGTTTTCGGGCTTTTGTCGGCAATCACCACAAAACTGTCGGCGAGCGAAAATCGGGCTTAAAATCGCGTAGTGTAAACTCGGCATAAGCTCAAACAGTCAGAGAAACACCACAAAATTATATGGTTGCAATAGCATGTGCGTTTTTTATCTCACATATTATTTTTATGACACAATCAGCTAGGTTTAGTTAAAACTCAACAGGGCATTAACCAAAATCTCATCTGTTTGGGCGAACATTTATCTCGCTTTTAGCACCACACGCAGTAGCGGATATTTCACAACGGAACTGCATATAATTTAAAAAAATGTTGCCACAGCAATTTTTCATGAGATCAGACTGGATATAAATAATTTCTTTGACTGCTTGCCCTAAGGCAAGTCCATCCCTAATTGGATATTATTTGAAATACAGTACAGAACGCTGCTAGGAAGTAGTAGAGACGGTAGTAAAGAGAAGGGAGCTTAAAGGCCACTTAATAGACATGTTCATACACATGTTACACTATACAGGGCAGTAGCAAGTACAAGGCTATTTAGGGCAGTGGTGGCTCAGCGGTTAAGGCTCTGGATTCCTGACCAGAAGGTTGGGGGTTCAAGCCCCAGCACTGCCAAGACACCACTGTGTGGCCCTTGAGCAAGGCCCTTGATCCTATCTGCTCCAGGGGTGCCGAATCATGGCTGACCCTGCACTCTGACCCCAGCATAGCTGGGATATGTGAAAAATAAATAATTTCACTGTATATATGCAGAAATGTATGTATAATGTGTGACAATTGGGCAATTAAATTAAATACAGTACATACCTATTTTAACTTCTATGTGCTTCACCTTACCCTGCCTCTAAAGAGCAAACAATTACGTCAAAACTGGAAAAAAAAATGTTGTTAGCCGGGAGAGAGTCAGAGTGATTGATATAAGGATCTCTCCCCAACACTCCTGAAATCAGTGCTCCTACTGTATGTGACACAAGACTCTAAAAACATCTCCATCTTGGACCTCACAAGCTAAATTGCCTGTGCCTTCACTCGCCGGCATCAGCTGACAGATAAATTGATGGAAATATTGGAAAATAATATCCTGCCCAAACTCGTTGAACCCCGATTTTCAGTCTTCTGAATTTTTCATACAGGAAACAAAATGAAAAAGGGTCGTGATGTGTTTTTCCATCCTCCCTTTCCCACACAATTATGTAGTGCTCATTTGCAATAAGGTCGGCCCATACATCAAACACTGTGTGCGCGGTAAACAGACTGTGGCACTTTTTTTTCCAGCGGTCCCATATCATTGTAAGCACAGTAAGTCAAGTAGGGAGTCTATTGGCCTGAAAAATAATGTTGCCGAGCTTCAATAGATCTATAAATCTGACATTGCCCTTCAGGGCCTCATTAGACCCAGAAATCTTTATTAGGGTTTGTGGTGCTGGTATCAGTTAAAAGAAATCATCTTTTGAAGCTTGTCAGAGAGATTAAATCAGAAGTATGTGTCGGATGAAGAGGGAAGAATAATTTGAAGATCTTCTTCAAGCTGATGACGAATTGGACACGAAAGTTTCCATATTGTTTTTGAAATTTGGCCCAGACTTAAATGGATATTTCATTTAATTGGGCAATATCAAGATTATTTTTTTTTTCCAATATTTGAAGTTAATCGGATGGGTTTTACTAATTATGTCTGAAGTCGCAAACCAACATGCGTGAGCTCTCAATATGTCTCTATCTGTCTGTCTTTCTCTGCCTCTTTTTCAAAGCCTAGTGAGCTGCCTTGTTATCTGCTGCCTAAGGGGTCGTTTACACCAAACATGTTTTTGCGTATGCCCCCGCTGTTTTACAATTTTTTTCTATACAAACATGCACTAGACGAACGTCTTGGACTGTTGCGCCACGCCTCAGTATTTTTTTGTTTTGTTTTGTTTTTTTTCAGCTTTTCATGAGGAGCATCAGGTTTTTTTATATGCAGTGTCTGTTAACTTACTGTTAACACTGCATCTCAAAACACCTGCGGCCCATTCCTTACACAAAGCGCACAGGAGACCCGAGTCAATTTATTTCGAAAGAGTTTGGCGTAAGCATAATGCTAAGCTAATGGCTTACTCCAAAAGGCATACTGAAAAAAATACATAGCACAAAGAAATGTTTATGAGTGGTCCAAATTTTAAATGTTACTTTTATATTAAATATTTTCTGTATTGAATTACAAGTGTATTTTTAAACAACATATTCTCTGTCTTGCTTCATCCACTATTTTTTCACAGAGCTTGTCATAAAGCATGTGATGATGCCTTAAAATTTAGCTAAAAGAAGGCATCTTATCATTTTGGGAGAGCCTTTGAAGTTGGAGCACACTTAGAGGCCGTTCAGGCCAAATACGTTCTTGCATCAAAACCAAGCTAGATGTAGCGTAACAAATATAACAAAGCTCACTAGGTTTTGCAACAGCGCCTCTGTCTCTCTCTCTCTCTCTCCATCTGCAAAGTGAAGTTTCAATGACAGATGTTTGTGGCAGGAAAGACCTCTGTCACAAGAAAATGAGGTGATCTATCATTTTAAGATATGGTCTTCATATACTGTTTACTCGGAGATATCACTCGCCTCCAGCCAATTTTGACCGGGGACATTTTGTGATATAGCGGTGATTTGTATGGTATCACAGCAACAATAAAAGCAACCCCTGAACTGAAAACACACACACACACACACACGCACACCAATACACCCTTTAGTTTCTGGGCTCCTACTGTGTTTTGACATACACGTCCTGCAAAGTGCCAATGGGAGCAGCTTTCAGGGAGGAGCAATATTTGTAGTTATATATATAGATCTTAGAAAGGAATTTCTGGTATATGGAAAAAAACTACATCAAAGCAGAATTTAAAAATAAAGATTTGTTCATAATATGGTGTTCTTTTGCTGATTATTCTACTGTTATTATAATGTTTTTAACAGCTGGATACTAAACTGGTGTTACACTTTTACACAATTGGCAATTACACAATTTACAATTATTTACATTAATAATAAAGTGAAAAAAATGATTTTAAAGGCCCTATAAAATCAAAATGAGACTTTTGTGACTTTTAGTCCAGCTATTTCAAATGATAGCAAATCCCATCCCATCCAAGCTTTCTCTTACTTTTAGGCGACTTTCAACATATTCAAACTGATTTCCCTCATAACAATCCTTCTTATTCAATTGGGCATTATAAATGGCCTGTGCTGGAACCCACCCAGCAGTCTCGTTAATGCAGAGATGCTAGTGACAATGTAAAGTGCAGGGTTTCGCTTTTTTCTTTTCAGCCGCACCGGCCAGATATGTGTAATGACTGTGATAGTGTTGAACCATGCACATTTTCTCCCATCTGTCACACAAACACACACACTCCAGGTCCTGTATATCCTCAGCCCTGACATCATCTACTCTCAGCAGTTTTATTTGTCCCTGGACGCTGGGAATAGAGAGAGAGCTCTAATATAGGTGTGCTGGTGATACTACAAACTTACTGTACTTACCATACAGCTTTATGATTGGTGTGGCATGAGACCAGAGCGATATATCCTGTGTGCAAAAGTATGTCCCCTTCTGCTTTGTTCTTTTGGGTGGTTAAGAGTTCTTTGTGGATGATCTTTTGACCTGTACTGTAGGTGGGCCTATTTGGAATCTGTGCCTGTGGAAATCCAGAGAAAGCTAAATGATCTGTGCCATCCACATATTTCTTTAATATACATTTTGGATAATTTGATTATGGTTTATGCTCTGAACATGAGTGTTGAACAGCATGGATGAATATCAGGAAACCTGTCAAAAACATGTCCAGGTCATATTTATAATAATAATCAATAATATATATATATATATATCAAAAATAATAATTTAATAAAAACAATAATTTTATCAGATTTTTCAGCATTGTGAAATGAGTTGCATTACAATAACCCCCCCTCCCCTCCCGCCACAACCCCAACATTTATTTAAAAGACACTTGACAATTAAGTACCCCCACCCCCATTATTATCAATAAAGCAAATAAATAAATACATGTTTTTACTTAAATGTGAAAAAAATATGATGTTTAAATTGTAAAGTATTTCTACATCACAGCTTTATACTAACGTTAATTTAAATAAAACAATAATAATTTACATAAATTTAAATCAATAAATTACATAAATTACTACGCTATGCATATTTCTACCATAATAATGTAACAAAAAAATAATGAAAAAAAAAAAGTCTTAATAATATATTGTAATGAGAATCTTGGGGGTCATTTTATTATTTTTTTCATAGAAAATTAATACAAAAATAAATATAATAATAATAATAATAATAATAATAATAATCATTTACTTATTTCTGGTGAAATGTAACTTTGACATGTTTTCATGAGAGTAGTACCATCAGCTCTATTTGTATTTACAACCGCATTACACAGAATTCTGCAGATTGGCCAAAACAATCAACTCAGAATATATCATACAAGTGTGCAAGCTCCATGTGGGACTGCCTATGGGTAATGCCAATATAGTGTGACAATAAATTACACACACTGTTCTTTGTTTTTCCAGACAGAATACCACTGACTGCGATATGATATACAGTATTTGGCCTAATTATATTATCATTCAACTATACAGGATCACAACTCTGAGGTTGTAAAGTCTTGGAATTCTCATGTTTGTGTTTTTGCTTTAATGATATGTTACATTCAGTTTAGTGGTGTCATGTGTCTTTTCATATGTCAGAACACCACGTACCATCTGTTGAAACATTTCCACAGTCAACTGTTTCTTCTGTATTTCAGCTATAGTCAGTGCCCGCCTTTCCATTACCTCCTTCCTTATGTCTGTCACCATAAGCTTTTCCAGAGTTAATGACCCAAACTAATGTAACAAACTCAAGAAGGCTGTTGCATGGCATTTTAATCAGTATTATTTCAGTTTAATTATAAAAGGCCAGTATGATGTTTGTTAACCAATCCATACCCTAAGTCAATGTAGCAAGAAACAAACATTAAGTATGCATTACGCTGGTTAATAAAAATTACATGGGTGAAGTATCGTGCTTACTTGGCATATTTCTTATAATGTTTAAATTACTATGGCAATGGAGCAATATCACAGCAAGCAGTAGCATAAAGTATACAACACAAAACAATCCTTAAGTTTGTAATAAGTTATTGTAGCTCAACTGATGGCACTGGAAATGCCAAAGTCGTGGGTTCGATTCCTAGGGAACACGCAGGTAAAATGTATAACTTTAAAAAGTCACTTTGGATAAATGGATCTACCAAGTGCATACATGTAATGTAGTTTAAAGCCTTAATATGTGGATATCTGCAAATCTGTTGTAATTTCAATGGTGTAAAAAAAAAGTACATTAGTAAAGTTTGTGCAAAAATGTATATACGTGGTCAGAATCATTACTCCAGACTCTAGCCAGTTTTACAATGATTATTTAAAACACCTTTGGCCACATTATGTCAGATGGAGTCTATTTTAACAACTGACCTTTCTTCATCTGAAACAGGGCTTTGAAAGTCTGTTTGATGTTTCCAGATTTATTCTCCTTTATTAAAGGAATAGTTCACCCAAAAATGAAAATTATCTCATTATCTTACCTTGATGCCATCCCTGATATATATACGACTGCATTCTTTAACAGAGCACAAATTAAGATTTTTTGAGAAGATAGAGCTCTGTCAGGTCCTTATAATGCAAGTAAACACGTGCCAGCACTTTGACAGTCCAAGAGTCACATTTAGGTAGCATACAATTAATCCACATGACTCCAGTCGATCAATGAACATCTTCTGAAGTGAATCGATAGGTTTATGTAAGAAACAAGTGGAAAATTTAAATGTTTTAACTTTAAATCGCCACTTTGGTCCAGGGGTCTGACACGGTTTGAAATGGCCAAACCCTCACGTGACGTTCTTTCTTCTATTGTAAATAAGCACCGCTTGCGAATTCTCGTGTGATCTCGCCGACATGCTTACTTCACATGATAGAGCTATTTGTTGTATCGTGATGCTTCAGCTGCTGGAAGGAAATGCTTTTTAAAAGTTAATAACATTTTTATTATAATTTTAAATTTTAAAATGTTTTTTTAGACAAACGTATCGATTCAATTCAGAAGATGTTCATTGATCGACTGGAGTCATGTGGATTACTTTTATGCTGTCTAAAAGTGACTTTTGGACTTTTTGGAAATCCTATATCATTGCAGACTGATCATGTTGACCATTGCTGGTTAGAGGAGGTAAATTAAACCCTCAATTATGCAAAGAATATACAAAGCAGATATTTAAAAATGTATTACTTTTCATAAAAACACAAGAAAAAGAATACAGTATGAATAAACACACAATACTACGGAATTAGACTCTTCCTAAACCAGAAAAGGTGGTTCTCTTATTTAAATATAACATATGTTATGCATCAAAAGAAAAAAGTCAGGTTAGGTCATTTCACTCGGCGGCCATCTTTGGAATGCACCTGGGCAGGTATTTTTCAGGCTGGTTCAGCTATTGTACATGCACATTCTTAAGCTAATTTACAGGCTATGTCTGTATCTAAAATGTGATTGGCTCTTTTACCTGTAAGGCAGAACTACATCTGCTGACCATTCCAATAACAGACCATTTTAAAAGCAGTGGTCCGTCTCGGGCTAAATAGTCTCTGGATATATGTACACTGCTAAACATTCATGCTTACCGTTTTGGTTGAGCTTGATTCTTTGAGCACTCCATGCCACTCTGTAGTTCAATACCCACCACAGCTAGTTATAAATCACACTCCACTATAAAGAAACCTGAGCAGTACATGCTTTGATGTATGTTAAACTTCCATTGTTTTGGTTGTGAACAACTCCAAAAGTGTTTTGTTTCAACAAATCAGTTGAATTTTTCAATGACATAATATGCCAAGTAATCTGCATTTTTCAGATATACTGTGAATAGGGACACAAAAGAATTTGTCACATACATATTTCTCTACATAAAGTTAGTAATGAGCATGCTCCAGTTTAATTTCCAATAACATGTTTCAGAAAAAGAGACTATCGTCGAATACAAATTAGCTACACAATTTATTAGCTTCTTGGCCTGTGGTGAATCAATTGATATATATATATATATTTATCTATTTTTTTCCCTAGGGTTCAAAGTTGCCGCATTTGCAGGCTGTCCCTTTGTGTTGTCTTTCGCTGCTCATAGATGTCATTCACCATATCAGTTCATTCGGGATATTGGCAAGCTCCAGCTACCAAGATGGCTCCAAACTTCGCTTCTTTTGCCCTTTCCAGAAACCTCTTCAACGTGTTTAACCGGCATAACATTATCCACAACTAAACACTATGCGGATGTGCTATAACGGTAGACTACATTAAATGGAAGGCCAACTATCTGTGAATGGGAAAGAATAAAAATTAGGTTTCTAATTTAAATGTCGGCTAATGTTAATAAATTGATTCCTCAAAAACATATCGAGAAAAGATTGTTCAATTCAATAATCAATGTATCATTATTCTAGTTCGAAAGGTGAATATCGAAAGATATTCACCTTTTTCCTAAACATGAAAGTGTTCCGCTATTCGCCGTTTTAAATTTCCGGTCTCAAGTGTTTTCAACCGCATTGGTATATATGGTGGGTAAAAAATGGTTTGTAAAAAATTATAAAATATAAACATGTGGTTCTATGGTGTCAACACTTCACAGAGTCGAAATTAATTATTATTTTTTTGCCTCACCTGAATGTGTAGATGACATGAAGCAATGGTCTGAGGCTATTTACGTTGATGATATAAGTACCTACTTTAAGTTGTTATGACAGCCAACATCAGCACAAGTTGAGCCTGAAATACATTTTTACTCCAAATAACACTTAAATGGTTGTTCTCCATTTGCATCGCTTGTTTAGTTCATTTTACATTGCGTCTTGAGACAGAAACAGAAAACAGGCGATAAGATTCAGCATGGTGCCGCCTAGTGATTGCTCAGGAAAACTATGGATTACCCACAGAAATGGTTACTAAACACTTCAATGAACAAATCTGAACAAATCATTATGATGAATCAAAAGCCCCTAGTGATGACTGTTTTGAAAAATGAATCACCCTTTTGAGTAAAATTGTTCAAATTGTTTAGTTAAAACCTGAACCGGTTCGCTATTCAGTAACATTTGAAGAGCTCATCCTCACACTCCACAGACTGAATCATTTGGAAGTTTCGCACACTGTAAACAGAGATGGGGTTCTTTACAACACAGAATAATGATGTGGAATATTAACATACAGTGGCCTACTGTGGATTGAAACCAAATCTACAAATGCACCCTATCGTTTGCTAGAGTTAGCAGCTTGTAAACTACTCTCTGAAGGTAAACAGTGTCCGACCACAACACCAACAGTACACTAAGGCACATTACCACATCATTACCCTTTTTATATGTTTGTTTGTTTGTTTTGTACATTGGATTACCATTTAAAAATCATTGTTTGTACTGTAGGCTACCAGGTAATTTTCATACATATTACCATCTGAATATATTGTTGTAAATAATGTAGGGCAAAATTTCTGTTTACTCACTTTTCTGTAAAGATCATTGTGAACATTGCACAAAAGATCACATTTTGTGTTTTATGGAAGAAGGAACATTATACAGTTGGCATGGCGAGAGAGTGGTGAGAGATTCATAATTTGTTGGACCATTTTTTTGTGGTTTTCCTTTAAGCAAATTGCTATTGTGAGCACACTCCTTATAAAACTGTAATTGGAGTGAATTTTGACAATTTAGCAATAAGCCGAAGAAAATGTCATTAAACTGTGGTGGTAGGTTTATACACTGTGGTAGCATGAATTAACCTGAGTTTGGGATGATTTGATCACCTATTGTGTAATTTCTTCCTCATTTTACCCATGCTAATATGGCATATTCGATTAGGTCTGTCTTTGGGTGCTAGCAAAGACCTCAAAATCAAATTTGGATCCTTGACCAGAATACCAAAGCATATTAAACTCAGAAATTATCTAGTGATACAAATCGTTAAACACATTTGCATTTGCTTACTGAAGCCTATCACTGAAATTAAACTCTTAAATAGAAAGATTGAGAGAGAAGGGGGGAGGGAGAGAAGAGTGCCAGGTGACAATATGGTAGATCAAAACGATGTCTTTGATGCTTTAACATTCTTTATTATCATGACAGAAAATGATCCATACCCTAAACTATCATGGATCCAAGAGATACTGTTTCTGTCTTGTATTCATGTTGTTCCAACTAGTATTACAACAGAACTTGATGGTGATTCGTACTGCCCAAGCTCCAAAAAGAAGCCCCCCCCCCAAAAAATAGTCAAATTAAAAAAATTTCAATCGAGCACGTAACACTCATGGCATGAACATAATTGACCAATGGAGGGGAAGGTTCTAAATTTTGGTCTGTTTCTCAAACAATTCTATTATATGGCTTCAGAAGTCGTTAAAGTGCACAGCATTCATATGGACTACTTTATTCTACATTTATAATGACTTTTGCCCTTTGTGGAGGGCAAATTAGAGGTTGATAATATTTCGGTTATGATGATTAGCTAATCGGTGCTGATAGCTGCATCATTGGAAGGTTCTGGAATATGACAATCATTGACTGTCAATTTTTGAATCAATTATTGATTCAAAATATTCATCAATATTTAGGCTATGCCTTCATTTAAATACTTGTTTTGTCTTTTTGATTAGATAATCCTCAAGTGTTCCAATTTGATGCGAGAGCATGCACACTCCAAAAAAAGCAAGTATACGGATACGTGTCCCATCAATAACATGCGTCTCCAACTTCATATATGAATAATAATCAAAAAATAATCTGGTGAATGAAAGTGTATATCAAAAACCCTTGATCTGGTGAATATATATGGCTATGAATACAAACACTTCCTCTGGTGAATGCTTGCATTAGAGAAAGCTGTAGCTAAGCAATTGCTGGAAGCAGTGAAGGATAATAATATTTATGAGAAATTTCAGTCAGGATTTATAGCAAACCATAGTACAGAGACTGCCCTTCTTAGTGTGACTAATGATTTGTTGATGGCGGAGGATGCTGGATAGTGCTCAATTTTAGTATTGTTTGATTTGACTGCTGCATTTGATACAGTTGATTATTCAGTTTTAGTTGACAGCCTATATTGATGGATTGAAGAGATGGGTGGGAAAATCTGGGGTGGCTTTAAGCTTGTTTATGTCTTATTTGTCAAACTGGAAGTTTGTAGTGTTTGTTGGAGTTGAGGTCTCCTCCTCTTCTACAATTAATTATTGGGTTCCGCAAGGTTCCCTCTTAGGGCCAATGCTATTTTATCTTTATTTGTAACCTCTTGGTTAAGCGATTTGACAACACAACATACATTTTCTATGCAGATGATCAACAATTGTGTTTGTCTTTTAAACCCAATGATCTGAGTAGTTTAAATGTTCTTCAAGCATGTATAGCAGATATAAACGACTGTATGGCATGACATATTCTTCAGTTAATTACTGATAAAATATCATATATTTTACCCAATATATATATATATAATACCTAATATAATCAATGATGCTGTCTACACTGGAAGCTTCCATTGCCGTAAGCGAGTGTACCATTCCAGATATTTAGCAGGAGGGAAAAAACAGAAAACGAAGAACAAATAATCCTCATATGGCCTCTTAAACTTTTATCAATTTCGTGATTCAAATTAGTTGAAAATTATAATTCAGCAGTGAATGTTATGAGCAGAAAGTTCTGTCAGTGCAGCATATTGAGTGAATCTAGCTAATAAACTGTTACGATTCACTGCACTTGAGTATCTGCCCTCTAGCCATTGTCCACAAGGGTTGAGGGAGGCCAATATAGAATAGAAAGGTGATCTGAAATGATTAGCTTTTCAGCATTTCAACCTGTTGTCAATTACAGCAATGGATTCCCAACATCAATAATTCTGACAGCGCTGGGCGCACTTGTAAAATCTGTGTAATCCAGCTACTATGTGGCTGCGGGGTGGCTGGGGTATCTGAGTTTTAAGGGTCATCCCGACAGCTAAACATCTCCCTCTTCCAAATATAAATAAATATATCTGCCTAAGCAATTTGGAATTACAATAAGGATCCTCAAGGTCTTTTATGGAGACTCAGCTCGAATGCAAACTAATGATCACTTGGAGATTTGTGTGCAAGTGTGGGCACATTGATTTGCCTGACAGGTCCTCATCTGGTAGGGGTTTCTTCCCCCTCCACATGCCTCTCTTTTTGTCTCCCTAGATTAATGTAGTATTCACTGAGTCTACTGGCCATGCCATGTCACGTCTAGACTGCTCGTTTTAGGGGATTTCGGCATGGATGTTGAATAGTTCAACAAACATTCAACATTCATTCAACAGGTTGTGGATATGATGCTTCTCAGGTGCTCGTCTTTTTTTCAAAGCAATAACCCACAAGCGATAATGCTGTCAGTAATTTTCCCACGGTAGAGGGGTGTTGTGAGCATTCAGACTTGCCAAATTCAATTTGAATGCAACTTGTTGTCCAGTTACAGGTGCATGCTGGATATTTCACAGCAGCTTTGGCTCATCAAATCAGATTTAAAGGGATAGTTCACCCAAAAAGAAAAACATAGCATTCACTCACCCTAATGTTGTTCCAAGCCCGCAAAAGGAGATGATGACAGAATGACAGCTCCCATTCACTTTCACAGTTTGTAAAATCATGCAATGTAAGTGAATGATCACTGAGGCTAGCATTTAGCCTAACATCTACTTTTGTGGGTTTGGACAACATGATAGTGAGTACATTATGAAACATTTTTGGATTTTTGGATATAGACTTAACATTTGTCTGTTTCTCACAAAGTGAAATGTAGAATAAAATTTGTTATGTTATGTTACATTTCAAGTCCTTTTCCGTCCTTTTTTAGAGCTTGAAATACATGTTCACTCTGAATTGTCATTGTATGACAAAGAACTACATGTAGATTCTTTACAATTTCTCCATTTGTCTTTCACAGCGGGAAAAAAATACACAGGTTTGGAACGGTATGAGGATCTCTAATAATGACACGATTTTAATTTTTTTGGGTGAACTACTTCACCATTGTAAAGGTGCAATGAACCAATGTCATCAATAAATAAACTATTATTCCCCGTCTGTCGCTCACTTCGACGTCGTGTCGAAGAAGCGACACTAGGGGTCTCTCTTGAGCGCCGAAAGATACCTCTGATCTATGAAAAAAGGCCAATGAGAGTTGGCGAACAGTATTTGCATACTCCGCCTCCGGATACGGATATAAAGGCGAGAGAAATACGCTCGTTCATTCAGTAATTTTCTTCGGAGCCGATGGTCGTGTGTATGCAGTCAGCTGCGAGTAACACAACTGATCCTGCTTCTGATCCTCTGACGCTCTGCTTTGCTGTTGGATTTACGGCGCACTACAGCGGCTTTTCTCTTCACTGCCGGCGTGCAGTTTGCCCCTGGGCGCTTCGACAGCGCAGAGTTAAAAGAGTTGAAAGAGTGATTCTCTCCATAAAAGAGTTTATTTCTCTGAAAGAGCATTACACAGCGGCGTTGAACGTCCTTTTCAGGACGCGTCTTTATAAAGATGTAATTTCCGCCCCTGTGTAGTTTCTGGATGCGGTGTTTTCTCCCCACCTCTCTCGGTCATAAAACACTATCTTGCATGCCTGGGCTGCGATCACATGCAAGCAGTGTTTTATGAATGGTTTATGTTCTCAGTGCGAGAACATAGCCATGGCAACATTGCGGTCGTGTGGCTTTCTTTTGTAGTGAGAGAAAGCCGTTTCAGCCGCCCCCCGCGCCTCGCCTCCTTCCTACGGGATTGACGCAGGCGCCGCGGGCGATGAACACGATTTGGGGACAATGACGGGCTCTGTTCGCCGGGTAAATCCCCTCGAACTTCCCGCCTCCCCGGCACGCTTGTTTGCTAGCATTGCGGTCGTGTGGCTTTCTTTTGTAATGAGAGAAAGCCGTTTCAGCCGCCCCCCGCGCCTCGCCTCCTTCCTACGGGATTGACGCAGGCGCCGCGGGCGATGAACACGATTTGGGGACAATGACGGGCTCTGTTCGCCGGGTAAATCCCCTCGAACCGCCCGCCTCCCCGGCACGCTTGCTTGCTTGCTTCCGTCTGAGCTCGGGATGAGTATTCTCTCCAATGGTTCATCTTCTCAGTGTGAGAACATGGCCGTTATAGCATTGCGGTCGCACAGCTTTCTTTTGTAATGAGAGAAAGCCACTTCAACCGCCCCCCGCGCTCCGCCTTCTTCCTACGGGATCGGCGCAGGCGCTGCGGGCGATGAAGGCGATTTGGGGAATATGACGGGCTCTGTTCGCCGGGTAAACCCCCTCGAACCGCCCGCCTCCCCGGCACGCTTGCTTGCCTCAGAATTGGATGACATCACCGCTGCATCGGAGAGCGTTACAGCGGCATCGGATGCTGATCGTTCGCCTGGGCCGCCACCTTCGGGTCTGCCGCCCAGCCTGAGCCTGACGCACGGAGATCCGCTATGCTTTCCCGGGCTACTTGATCGGTTCCGCGGGCAGGTGCGCCGCTCACAGCCACGCCCCCCCCCGTTCCCTTCTTCCCGGACGTGCACGACGAGTTGAGCTAAGCCAAGGCTTTTTCGCTCCTCCGCTCTCACTACCCTCGTGGTGGAACGGTCCCAGACCGCTTCCACTCTGTACGCCACGGCCCTTCCTGCAACCAATGCCAGGCCAAGGCACTTCAAAACCTGCACCTTGGGTAGTCCTGTTCTTGATGTGCTGCAGGAACTGCGCTGGATGACCAACCGCGCCCCCGGGCCACGGAGGTCAGAAGCGCTGGCACTCGAACAGGCGATGGCCACCCCTTGTGGTCCAGAAACACACCTGTGGACTGGACCTGGTCGAAATGCGGGAGGCAGACAAGGCACACCTTCTCTCACACCCCCGTCTCCCAGCTCCGTCCATTCGGCGCCACCGTTGACGACTCTGCCCAGCAGTCCTCAGCGGTGAGGCAGACGGAGGCCACTGCACATCCTGCCCCGCCGCAAGCTTGCCGTCATGGGCCATGCCCCGTCTGCTCGCCGAGGGCGTCCTCCTGCGGCTATGAAACACCCTGCTCCGCCTCAACCCGGGCCCAGCTCTCAGCCCCAGCGTCGAGCACGCTGCAGGGAACGGACGCCCCCGTCTCACGGACCCCCTCGAGGACCCGGAAGGCTCCCAGGCTGTCCGTAGACGTTCAACCCAGGGACCAAGATGTTAGCTCCGGAGGCTGGTAAGACCGCTCCGTCCCCGGTGGAGGGCCGGGAGGAGAATCTTTTCTTGTTGAATTAATTTTCACATTCTCATATTCTCTGTAATGAGCTATTTCCTTTTGTCTCTGGGTCACCTGGCCCGCAAATACCGTTCTCACGGCACTTTGCCCCCAGATATCAACAGTCCTGGCTTCCTGGACACGGACCACCCGTCTTCAGCCCCACGACTGTCCCCCGGCCGGCCGGTTCCGACGAGTCTAGAGGACGCCTACCCAGGACCTCCTCCTCAGTCGCTGACCCGCCCCCTGCCGGGTGTGCGGAGCAAGGTAAGTGCTTGAGTCTTTTCTCAGCACCTCAGCTGCGGGTCGCCCCGTCGCCGCCCAACGCTGCCCTACCTGCTCCGCCCCGCTGCGAAGCCCCGCCGGGTACGTCAAATTAATCGTCCCTTTGGTGCCCCTAGCGCAGAGGTTGGACGCGTGGCTTTCACTTCCCAACCCGTCTCGCTGGCTGGCCCGGACCATCCGACTCGGTTACGCAATTCAGTTTGCCAGGCCCCCGTCCCCCTTCATGGGCGTCCGCTTTTCCGCAGTACACGGCGAACACGCCCACTCCCTGCGCGCGGAAATCGCGACTCTTCTGGCCAAAGACGCGATAGAGCCTGTCCCTCCAACCGAGATGAAGATGGGTTTCTACAGCCCTTACTTCATCGTACCCAAGAAAAGCGGCGGCTTATGACCAATCTTGGACCTGCGAGTTCTCAACCGAGCGTTGCACAAACTCCCGTTCAAAATGCTCACGCTTAACCTGCGTCCGGCATCTAGATTGGTTCGCAGCGGTAGACCTGAAGGACACGTACTTCATGTCTCCACCCTGCCCCGACACCGCCCCTACCTGCGGTTTGCGTTCGGGGGCCAGGTGTATCAGTACAAGTCCTCCCCTTTGGCCTGTCTCTGTCCTCTCACGAGAGTTACTATGCAAAATCCACAGAGATCAGGTGCTCAGGCACCTCAGCCGTCTGGGGCTTCAGGTCAACTGGGAAAAGAGCCAGCTCACTCCAGTTCAGAGCATCTCTTTTCTCAGGATGGAGTTAGACTCGGTCTCAATGTCGGCATGTCTCACCAACGAGCGTGCCCAGTCAGTGTTGAACTGCCTCGCCGCCTTCAGGCCAGGCACAGCGGTCCCCTTAAAACTTTTCCAGATGCTCCTGGGGCATATGGCGTCCTCCGCGGCGGTCGCGCCGCTGGGGTTGATGCATATGAGACCGCTCCAACACTGGCTCCAGACCCGAGTCCCGAGACGAGCATGGCGCCACGGCGCCGTATGCAACGGGCACGCAGCCTCAGGCCGTTGGAAAGGGGCCCAGCTGCGTTGGCACATCAACTGCCTCGAGTTGTTGACCGTCCTTTTTGCCCTGCGGAAGTTTCTCCCGTTAATTCGGGACGAACATATCCTAGTCAGGTCGGACAGCACCACTGCGGTCGCGTACATAAATCGCCAAGGCGGCGTATGCTCCCGTCACATGTCACAACTCGCCCGTCGTCTCCTCCTTTGGAGCCAGCACCGACTCAAGTCGCTGCGTGCCACTCACATCCCCGGCAACCCCAATGTGATAGCGGACGCGCTGTCATGACAATGCTTGTCTGGCGGAGAGTGGAGGCTTCACCCCCACTCGGTGCAGCTGATTTGGGAACGGTTCGGCAAGGCCCAGGTAGACCCCTCTGCCTCCCGAGAGACCTCCCACTGCCCGCTCTGGTACGCCCGTTAAGAGGCTCCCCTCGGGGCAGATGCACTGGCACACAGCTGGCCGGTGGGGCTGCGCAAGTACGCATTCCCCCCAGTGAGCCTTCTTGCACAGGTGCTGTGCAAGGTCAGGGAGGACGAGGAGCAAGTCACTCTCGTGGCTCCTTACTGGCCCACCCGGGCCTGGTTCTCGGACCTCATACTCCTTGCGACAGCCCCTCCCTGGCGAATTCCCCTGAGGAAGGACCTTCTTTCTCAGGGACGGGGCACGCTCTGGCATCCGCACCCAGACCTCTGGAACCTCCACATCTGGTCCCTGATGCGGAAGATCTAGCTGGTCTACCACCCACGGTCGTAGCCACGTTCAACCAAGCCAGAGCCCCTTCTACCAGGCAACTCTACGCCCTGAAATGGCGTCTGTTCGTGAATTGGTGTTCTTCCCGGGCAGAAGACCCACAGAGGTGCGCAGTTAGGTCTGTGCTCCTGTCCCTACAGGAGAGGTTGGGGGGGAGGCTGTCCCCATCCACCTCGTAGGTGTATGTTGCCACTATTGCAGCTTACCACAACCCAGTAGACAGCAACTCTCTGGGTAAGCACGACTTAATCGTCAGGTTCCCAAGAAGTGCCCGGAGGTTAAAAACCCCTCCTGGCCAAACCTGTTCCCCTCCTGGGGATCTCTCGGTGGTCCTTGCCGGTCTTCAGAGATCCCCCCCGAGTCGCTAGAATCAGTTGGCTCAGGGCCCTCTCCTGAAAAGACGGCCCTGCTGATTGCGCTCACTTCCATCAAGAGGGTCGGGGACCTGCAAGCGTCCCCTACTAACGACACTTGCCTGGAGCTCGGTCCGGCAGATACTCATGTGATCCTAAGACCTCGACTGGGCTATGTGCCCATGGTTCCTACCATGCCCTCTGGAGATCAGGTAGTGAACCTACAAGCGCTGCCCCGGGAGGAGGCAGACCCAGCCCCTCTCACTGTCGTGTCCGGTACGTGCCTTGTGTGCCTACCTGGACCGCCCCCAGAGCTTCAGGCGCTCTCAGCAGCTCTTTGTCTGCTTTGGAGGACCAGCAGAAAGGGAACGCTGTCTCCAAACAGAGGTGTCTCACTGGGTGATGGATACCATTCAGTTGGCCTATCACACCCAGGCCATGCCCCCCACTTACGGGTTCGAACCCACTCCACTAGGAGCGTGACATCCTCATGGGCACTGGCGAGGGGCACCTCCCTAGCAGACATTCGCAGAGCTGCGGGCTGGGCAGCACCTAACACCCTTATGATCTCAGGGTTGAGTCAGTCTCGTCCCGTGTTCTCTCAGGTCCGAGCCCGTAGAACTCGGTACACGTCGACGATCTGACCGGGTGATCCGCTTGTACCAGCGCCGTTTCCCTCTGCCGAGGCAAAACAGTGCGCTTTTGTCCCAGAGGACCCAGGTCCCTGGTTGATTCCTCCCTAGCACTTCGGACCCGCAGCAGTTCATCGGAGGAACGTGCTGGTCCAGTCCACTACGGGTACCTCCGGCTACCCCTACTGGAATAAGTGCTCCACAGATCAGGCCTCCTATGGGACTCCTCCTGTGTGTATTTCCGCGGTACGGTCACCTTACGAGCTGACCCGCGTCTCCCTTAGGCAGCCCTTTGCTGCCCTCCGGTCGCCGTGTTGTAGCAACTCCCCCCTCCTTGAGGTTGGATCTACCACCGCGCCATTTCCTCCCACATGCCCCAAGTGGCCATGTGATGTATTTTTGCCACCTTTACCTCCCCTGTTGGGCGGGTGTGGCCTCCGCAGGGTCTTTTCCCCCTAAGAATAGGAATTCGGAATAAGACCCCCTTCCCTCGATGCGGTAAGGGCCCCGGCTGCTCTTGCTCTATGCCGAGAAAACATAGAGAGAAAAGAGGCCCAGCCAGGCTTGGCCCGTTCCCTAGTTGGGAGCGTCACCTTGTTCCCCCCTAGGGTAACCAAAAGGATGCTGACGCTTTTTCGGGGCATTGGGGAAGAGTACGTGCAGCCTGAACACAGTTGGTCGCTTGCGCACGTGCAAAATACCTGCCCGCTTCTGTGTCAGCAGTACACGTACACGGCTCAGCGCATGGCGAGTTTTGAAGTGGACCCCTAGTGTCGCTTCTTCGACACGACGTCGAAGTGAGCGACAGACGGGGAACGTCTCGGTTACGTATGTAACCTCCGTTCCCTGATGGAGGGAACGAGACGTCGTGTCTTCCCGGCCACGTCGCTGAGCCGAGCCGCTGAGATGCCCGGAACACTCCCGGCTCCTCAGAAAAATCCTGAATGAACGAGCGTATTTCTCTCGCCTTTATATCCGTATCCGGAGGCGGAGTATGCAAATACTGTTCGCCAACTCTCATTGGCCTTTTTTCATAGATCAGAGGTATCTTTCGGCGCTCAAGAGAGACCCCTAGTGTCGCTTCTTCGACACGACGTCTCGTTCCCTCCATCAGGGAACGGAGGTTACATACGTAACCGAGACGTTTTAATAGCAAGTTATCTTATTATCAACTTGGCATCACCTTTCAATCCAAGCCAAAAAAAATAAATAAAATATATATATATATATATATATATATATATATATATATATATATATATATATATATATATATATATATATATATATATATATATATTTTTTTTTTTTTTTTTTTTTTTTTTTTGGATTTTGTAGCCTGAATATACAAGAAATAAATGTATAGATGTACGAATGTACAAATAATATAGATTATGTAAAATAATAATGAAATGCCATTATAATTTGGATACTTTGGGAAATGTAAGTGTAAGGGAGTGTAAACCCTTTCAGAGTGTCATGCAAATGGTTTAATGTTGCTGCAACATTTAATTGTTTTAGATTCTCCATCAATTCAAAGAGTTTGCACTGGGGAGTTGGCCCTATAAAAAAAAAAAAATGGTCGGTCTGAAGCCTTTTAAATTATCCTAAAATGAATGGAGGTATTCAATCTACACTCAGATGTTGAAATTAGGTTTGCGACACTCAGTGTGCGTGCCATCAAATTTCTCATTTTGAGCTCAAGTCTCTGTTCATAGAGTCCGTATTTGTGCAGATGGAACTTTGCCGAGCCGCGGTTCTTCTGGGATCTGAGAATTTTCACAGTTTGATGAGAAATGTTCCACTTCATCACATCTATAGATTATTTTCTGCCTGTAAATTTCGTACTTTTATTAATCAAATCATTGCCGTTCGGTAGAGTGTCCTGGTTTGAATTGGGTGTTGTGCTCACAGGATCTTCACCCATGGGAGAGATTCAGAGAGGTGATTGCTCTTAAAGGGATAGTTCACACAAAAATGAGAGTTCTGTTATCATTTACTCAACCTCATGCTGTTGCAAATATATATGTATTTCTTACGTTGAACACAGGTTAATGTTGTTGTTTTTATTCAAAGACTTTTAAAGGGGAAATAGACAAAGATGTTTCGGCGTACAGACATTCCTCAATGTGTAAGAGTGTAATGTGTAAATTACTAGATACAGCAATATAAAAAATGCTTTAAAATGTAACTTTTTTTAGCCACATCTGGATTTTTCTACAAATATTTTTTCTTGCAAAAGACTAGGCAATTCCAGTTTTGTCATCTGTAATGATTTACCTATGTAAAAGGCTGTGGTTAAATACTGTTGCTATACTGGCACATACAAATACAGTGAGATCACATGTCATAGCACTATCTTAAATAATCTTTCAATCGAAGAATCAGAAGTACAATAGGAAAAATGTATCCACAGATGAAGAAAACAATCAGGAATGAATAACATGAATTTCAGATGCAGTCATATTGCTGACTTAAGAAGTTATTTCGCTGAATTTGCTTAATCTATCCAACTCCTTGGTGTATGAAATTGGGAACGCATTCCATACCAACATTTCTTTTAATTCCTTTCTTTGTATACGGCTCAAGCGCAGGAAAGAAACACAAAAACAGGGAGGGAGAAGGAAGCTCATATTGGTCCTGCTTGTGCTAACTGAACTCCCACTTGGGATGGGATTATTTTCAATGCGTCATTCCAAGAGAATGCATGAACTGTTTTCTTCGCACTGAATACTGTCCTGAGGGTGTGAATCTTAAGGGAGTGGGATTTTGGTTCTTAACAACTACAATAATTTAGTTTCTTTGATGACCAAAATAGATGTTGAAAGTAATCTGACTACACACTTTTTGGGCTGTTTACACCCAAGAGATTTGGACAGAAATGAATTTAATTAAACTTTTTCTCTTTAATATAAATATAAGTATCACTCGGCGCTTTGGAACACTTGATTATGATTGGTCAATCTCAGAATTCTGTGGTCAATAAAACTTTATAATTGATCCTAGGCAACTTTTCTACAGAGCTATGCAAGATTCATGTCTTTTTATCACTCCAGGATTTCTTTCCTTAAGCATAATAAAGTCATTTCAAGATATGCATTTGCTAATCGTATATATGCTATTCTTCTCAGCACAATTGATAGCGGTCATCTGAGTTGCTGTAGACTTTGGCAGTTCAAACCAGTCTGGCTATTCTCTGTTGACCTCTCTCAACAACATGACATTTCCGTCCACAGAACTGCTGCTCACTCGAAGTTTTTTTTATTTTTGGTAACATTTTGAGTAAATTCTAGAGGCCAATGTGTGTGAAAATCCTAGGAGATCAGCAGTTACAGAGATACTCAAACCAGCCTGTTTGGCACTAAATATCATCCATGTCATTATCTAATCAGAAAATCATGTGGCAGCAGTGCAGTGCATAAAATCATGCAATATGGGTCAAGAGCTTCAGTTAATGTTCACATCAACCATCAGCATGGAGAAAAATTGGATCTCAGTGATTTGGACCATGGCATGATTGTTGGTGCCAGGCTATGTCCTGCCAGACACGGGCCATAATGTTGTTATGGACCATGTGTGACATGGACGGGTTAAGCCATTGCGCACCGTCTCCAGGTCGCAAGCAAGGTCCGAGTTGGGGTGGCAAGTGATGTGGCAAAGCCCGTGCCACTCTTCTGGCCCCACCCTCGAACCAGTGTAATCTAATTCTCAAACTAATTACTCTCATGAGTTGGTTGTTTTGAACCGACCGGTTATGCTCGATTCACGAAAGAATGACTTGTTTTAAGGAATTAAAAATTTACTGAACTGAAAATCATTCATTTTGTCAAACATTACCAACACCACAACGTTTCAGGAACTTGTGATCTGGAAGCCAAACTTGGTGCAATGGCCTTTTCTACCACCTGTTCTTGGTAGGACACCCAAAGCAGTAACGAGAGCAGAGGCCAGTACAAGATTATTAGCTGCACTTTTCTCTCAGCCAAACTATGACATTTCCCCAATCTAGAGTGCTTGAACCATGGACAGCAACGAAAGAACCCTGTCACACTTCCCCACGCCGTCATTGTCGGGAAAGCATCGTCCCGTCTCCCACATCGAGACATGCCTTAAAAACAATACGACTCCAATGCAGCATGGCGATTACATGGGTCAGCTCTCTGCAAAGGCATCGGGTAGCATGCCTAATTTAATGCTCTGGAAATTTCAGCCTCTCTATCTTAGGTCAACAGACTTTCTCTCAGACAGAAGGAAAGAATGAGCAGTGAAGGGTTTTACAGTATTATGGCATGATGCCTGGGCTTCTTAACGGAATCGCAGCAGAGAACGATTGCCAGAACCCCACGTTGCTTCCCTGTGAAGCTGACAGCATTTAAACCACTCTGCACTCAACACAATCACTCTTTGTGTGGAGCTGAGTGCTGTCGAGTGGAGGGTACTTCACTGAGCACAGATTCGCTTGACTGAATGTGACTGTCAAGTGACATGGTGCTTTGAACCACAATTGCTGTTGCTTATAGCGTAACTGGAATGATTGTAATCAGAACATGCTTAGTAGATGTTCAGGGTTTTAGAGTGAATTCAGCGTTGGTGTATTTGTGCATGGGGTCTTGAATGACACATACAAATGAACTTATGCATGTTTAGATGAACTCCTGTGGATGATTTCACTTTAGAAAATATTGTGTAGCATAAATCATTCAATAACAAATCTTTGATTGAGAAGCTACAATGAAACAAGATGGTAAGGTACAAGATACTTATCACATTTTATATAATTTAAACTAGTCATGCAACTATAAAATAAATAATACATGTAAACCTACAAGCTTCAAAAAACAAGTAACAACAGAACACTGAAGCAATATGTCTTAAACTGTGAATAATAATAATAATAAGAAGAAGAATAATAAGAATAATTATCATCACCATTATTATTATTATTATTATTATTATTATTATTAATAACAAAGACTACAAAATGCACAGAAACTAATAACACATGTTTTTTTGCGATTATAACAGAAAATTTAGCAATTTTAATCATTATTGTTATTGTTAATAATACTACTACTACTAATAATAATAACAATAATGAATTATTGTTTTGTATTAACCTGTTGATACGCACTGCATGCGGTAGTGACGTCAGTCTGCTTACATTTAATATATAATTTACCATCTATAAATGTAATTAATGTTAACAACAACATTGTTCAACATTGATATCCGATCTCTGTTTCACGATAGCAATGCTCCAGAAACAGCAATTTAGTTGTTTGTGCTAGGAGTACAAATGAAAACATGCAATATCAAAACTAGACTTCATACTTTGTTATGAAAATGTGATCGCCAGATGAATCCAGTTCAACACACTTTGGGTCAATTGTCCATGACAAGAGTTCATTGAAAAACATCCAATAGCACTTTTTCTCCATAAAAGTGATAAATCTGAGAAATATTGATATATTCTCATTTACATTTACATTTATGCATTTGGCAGATACTTTTATCCAAAGCGACTTACAGTGCACTTATTACAGGGACAATACCCCCGGAGCAACCTGGAGTTAAGTGCCTTGCTCAAGGACACAACGGTGGTGGCTGTGGGGATCGAACTAGCGACCTTCATTGTTACATGAGATCTCACCTGAAAGAATTACCCTTCGTCATCGTTCTTAAACAAACTGCAATCTGTGCAGCATTCATGGTGTAAAACTGTATATTATCTTATATATTAGAGTCTCATAAACAAAATTATCCTGTCTCCAAAGTCTATTTTTAAAAATGCGGCGTAGTTTTATTCAGAAGAGCCAAGCAGTGCAGTCAGATTTTGTGTCGTCTTGAAAGGCGAAGCCATAATTTTACTCTGTGATTTTACAGAAAACATTTTTTGTGAGATCATCTTCAAATTTGAAACATAACTTCTTTAGACGTGTAGCTTTGAGAACATTGTATTTCTGGGTTGTCTTGGTACTTTTATTATTGTGTTTTTAGATTATAAAAACATGTTCAGCACAAAATATTTCCATTACTATAAAATTCAGCTTCTCTAACTTTACAAAAGAACAACATATATTAATTCTGAAACTTGGTAAATAAAGCCCAATGTGTCTTCTTTCAAAAGATACTCCAACTGTGTCCATACCCCAAAGGGTCCCGTAAATACAACTATTTAAGTTCAGGCGTGTCATTTTCATGGTTTGTGCTAAAAAGGGGGTGCGTATCAACAGGTTAACTGTCCTAATGAACTGATAAGTGTTTGGATGCTGGAAATGTAGCTTACTCTAAAGTAGCAAAACAGCTGAGCTACTGTCACACTAATGTACTTAGTTAAGATACAGTACTTTCGTAACTGCTACTCATTAGTTACTCTGCAAAATGATGTTTGCCAAGCACTATTTTAGTGACTGTTGTCAGAATATTGCTGCCATAGCACATACTTGAATCAAAACATTGTTTGATCATAATTGTTAGCCCATTAGTTATTTATCAACCAAACAATGTGATTTGGTCATATACTGTGTACAGGATCTCACATATCACTGAAATCCTTTTTTTTTTTTTTTTCAGAACAACAAACAAAGTAATTGCTTTTGGGTTTAGTTTATTTTTGGGGTGGGGATGCAGTTTTATCGACGGTCTTTGTGGCATTGTTATAAGCAAGGATGTCCGGTATTATTAATATTTGCCGTTTTAATTGTTCATTTCTTCATATGCTGTGCATGTGTTTTTTTTTTTTCTTTTTTTCTCACAGCGAGCAGCCCAAGACTCTTGCCCACTTCGGAGGCACCCTGCTAATGAAATCATTAAAAGTAATAAACAAAATTGCTTATCAGGAGAAAATATGATTTTCTCGAGGTAAACAGGTCCACAATAATAAACCTTTATAATAAACCTATAACAACCTCCTCAAAGGTGACATCCAGGTGCACTCGGCCGAGTGTAATGTAATTGGCAAAAATACAATAAAACATATTGCATTGGATTATTACGCAATAATGCCAGAATCATTGTGGCCTAATTTTAAAAACAGAAGTGCACTATAGAAGTAAAGCCTTAAATATCAACTAATATTATATTACGGCACATTTTCACCTCCAAGCGATAACAGAGCCGTTCGTGGATTATTATTGCCATTCATAAGAAAATCAGGACTGTGCATTTTCAGCGTAATGCCTGACAATTAACGGGACAAATTAAGTTTATAATGATGATGATTATGTTGCTGGTGGATATTAGTATGTGTTATTGTTATTGTATTAGTTTTATTGTTTTTATTGTTGTTTCTATTAGTAGTTGTAATAAAGGGGGCTGCAGTGGTTAATGCATCATTATTAGAGGCTATGAAAAATGGAAATTGTGAACACCCCCCCAAAACACACAAAAAAAAAAAAACACACGCAGTCTCTCTTTTGCCCAGACGTCTCACATTTTACTCCCATATCATCCATCACTCTGTTCTTGGCTATATGCTTCACCTCGACAGCAGTCTGAAGCAGGACGCAGTGCTATGAGTCTAACTGCATTAATGAAGGGAGAGAACATTGCCTGGAATTGTTTTTATCATGTTTGGAACTAAAGTTGGCTTTGTTACACCAAACAGAGGAGAATTATTTGAGTCATTCATAGCATTAGTTGAGTCATAGGCATGTTCATATCCATGTTACACTTATTACCACAAAGCAAAAGAAGATTTTCATTTTGATATTCTCATTACCGCAATGTGAAACAAATGAGATATTATTTAAATTGTAAGGTATTTGTATATCATACTTCCTTTGTACTGTCTTTAATTTAAAACAAAAAACAAAAACTGCATTAGGATAATAGAAATCATCATTTAAAACAAAGATATAGCAAAAGTAAAACAGTTGGATGCAGTACGGTAATGAAAATTGCTTGATAAATGTGTTTTAATGTCATGAAAATAATGTCCCAATGCAAGCAGTCGTACACCAGGACATTTTATTTACAGGTTTTGTGAGAATACCTGGGTAAGAGTTGCTATACTGTTATGTTACTGTAGCTCTGTAATAAAGCTGTAGCAACTGCAATAAAAGACATATTTGATCATTAAAATGTTACGTTTATCTTCAATAAAAGTAATCAGAAGTCTCCTTCCAACAAGTAATATACTATATAGCTTTCAGACTGTAGGCTGTTATCAATTGCAAAGTAATTGTAACTGTATAACGGATGGGCAAGGAGGAGGCGGGAACCAGTTAAACAGTAAAAATAAAGTTAAATGATAAATCTCAACATAAAACCAACATAAACAAACACAGACACACAAGCAATGCGGCCGCCTGCATTTTTCTATCTTGAACTGGCGTCTCCGGCCACCACTTTATCCCGCTTTCCCGCTGATCAGCTGATTCAGTGCTGGTTGTGCTCCATCACGGCCCGGCCACACCCTCCTCCTCGTCACCCTCTTCCCCCACCCGATTCAGGCCACCGGTCTGACTAACTCCCCCAACTCTGGGGGGGAAGATGCTGCCCTTCCGACCGTTCTGTCAGCTAGTGGCCCACCCCGCCTCCTGTGAACCTGGGGGGAGAGACAAGGGGAGGCGTAGGGAGAGGGCAAGTGGAGACACAGAGAGAGAGAGAAGAACTTGCTCTCCGGCTCCCCCAGTGGACGGCAAAAAGTCCTCCAGCCCCTGATGGAAGGAACTGCTCCTCCCCTTCTCGGCAGATGGCTGCAGTTTCTTCAGATCTCGGTGGCCGGCAGCGACCCCTCTGTCCCCAGGCAGACGGCCGTGTCTGCTCCCCTGGCGGCCAGCAGTGGCGAGGATTCCACGACAGCACTACCTCCTCACTCCTGGGTTTCGGCGCCACTGTAGCAGTATAAGAACGGGCAAGGAGGAGGCGGGAACTGGATGAACAGTCAACGTAAAGTTAAATTACAAACGCAACTTAAAACACAGACACACATGCAACGTGGCCACGTGCATCTCTCTCTCTCTCGGCATCTCCGGCAACCCCTTTATTTCGTTCTCCCGCTGGTCACCTGATTCAGTGCCGGCTGTGCTCCATCATACCCAGCCACGCTCTCATCCTTGTCACAGTAATTTAGAAACCTGTCAGATTACAATGTGTGGTCATGTGTGCGGTTAATGCCGTTTTATAACAGTGCAGCACATTGCTCGACCAATCAGGATTTAGACGCAGAACTTTACATTTTTAAATAGTCAGAAATATTCCAGGTCCTGTTTTGCTCCTCTCTAGGAAACCATTTTTTTCTTGGTAACACAGAACTTTCAGCAAACCTATTTGTTCTCTCATCTGCAGTGTATAAAAAAGCATTTCATGCTGATTATTGCTTTTCTTTTTCTTTATCAAATTGTTTCCAATGTTAACAAAAGTCTTTCTTAGTTTTGTAGCATAAACCTTAAGTTTTGTAAAACGATAATGGAAAGCATTAAAATCCTCTATAAAGTAGGAAAACAAGCCCCACATAGGCACATTACAGCACAATTATCAGAAAATAAAAATATCCAAAAGGCCCCTGGGCCCAGAGACTTTGATAATATTTTGCTGGGTTGCACGCCTCACTTTAGCTGCAGCAATGGCACAGATATTCTAATACCTTTTAACAAGGCATCTATGAAACTTGCATTCTCCTATTAATTGCTGGAAGAATAAAACCTTACAGCCAATTAGAAGAGGACTTTCTTATGCAGATTTTGGTTTACACACAGTGCTATAAGGCATTCCCCTCCCAAAAACAAAACAAAACAAGAAAACAAACAAGCAAAAAACTGCTTGCAAAGAGTTTAATAAACACGCCATAGAACTAAAGGCTGCATGTTTAACAAGCTTTGTGATTGTTCTCTTTTGTTTTGGACTATGTTGTGTCTCTTTTAGCTGTTAAAGCATTTTTTTGTTTCATTCTCCAGATACTGATCATTATTTCTGCTATAAGTAAGCAGTAAACATTTTCAGAATGTTTATTTGATTGTTTGTTTCGTTTATTGATTGATTGGAGCCTTAACTTGCTGTGTTTAAATGAGAAATTCCACATAGATAGATAGTTTGTTTGTTTGTTAGTTAGTGAGTAGGGGTTCACATTTAGTTGAAAAATAAATAAATAAATAATCGAGTTTACAATTACAGCTATTAAAATTAGTGTCAAAAGTGTCAATTACAGAATACCATTTAGATCTATTCCTGTTGAACTAAAATGTTGTTTTATTATTATTATTATTATTATTATTTTTCCAGTGGTTGAGGATGTTAACTAATCACAGATATGTTCGATGAGTACATGAGTACATCAGTAATGGTGCAACAAAACTAGAAGGCTTCCATTATAGCATAATAATATCATTGCAATAATGTATTTATTAAAATAAGTTATAGCTTGTTTTTTGAGGTGTAGCTTACATAAATAATATAGCTTGAAATTATTTGTCGTTTTTAATGTTTTTGACGTTTTTTTTAAATAAAGTGATTGAATCTTTTGTCTGACTAATGCTAATTGAATGTATCCTAAAAACACACAGTTAAAATAATATGTTCACACTTTTTGCATAAATTGCCAGATGTACAGCTTGTTTGGAAATGACTGTCAATTAATGAAGTGCCGTTTTTGAAGTGATAATCACCTTGTTTTTGTTTTTTGACTCGGTAAAGAAGTACACTAACTTTTGAAAATACTTTAATAGTGGTAAAATTATTTGGTGTTGTGGAAATGATGCCACAACTGTGAGACAGTCATATTTTTTTTAGTTTGTAGAAATAATTTTAAATACTGAAATATGTTTATTTCACTCTTTGTTTAGATTCTCATAGTTTAATTATTTTATGTCTGGGTCTGGAACAAGGTTAAAACAATCTCCACAAAAAAGCCATTTGAAAAGTACCCCCAAAAAAGGTTTGGTAAATTGTTTCTAGATTCTATAGTTTGATGTGTAAAATGTAAAATATAAAGTAATAATAATAATAAAATAACAATAATAATAATCTGGTTTAATAAAAATAACCCCCTGGGACATTAAGTGGACAAAGTTGAAGAAACACCCAAATATGAATACAGTATTTGTGTGTATGTAGTGTGTGTGTGTGTGTGTGTGTGTGTGTATGTGTGTGTGTGTGTGTGTGTGTGTGTGTGTGTGTGTAATATGCGTGTGTGTGTGTGTGTGTGTAATATGCGTGTGTGTGTGTGTGTGTGTAATATGTGTGTGTGTGTGTGTGTGTGTGTGTCTGTGTGTGTGTGTGTGTGTGTGTGTGTGTGTGTGTGGGCAGGTTTAAGTGGACTTTTTATGTTACAAACTCTTAATTACAAGGGCATTATGCTATAAATCTTGATCATGAGGACATTTCTAGTGTCCCCATAATTCAAATTGCTTAAAAAAACATACTAAACTTGTAAAATGTTTTATTGAAAATGTAAAATTGCTGATTTTTTTTTTTTTTTTTTTTTTTTTTTTTGTGAGAGTTAGGTTTAGGGGTAGGGGTAGGGGATAACATCTACAGTTCGTACAGTATAACAATTATTATGTCTATTGAGAGTCCTCATAATGATAGTTGCACTGACATGTATGTGTGTGTGTGTGTGTGTGTGTTTAATGTGTGTGTGTATGTGTGACATGTGCGGGTATGTGTGTGCTTGCGTGTGTGCATGTGTGTGGGATTGGGTGGTTTATGAGGACAATTTTTTTAGGTTACAAACTGGTAATTACAAGGGTATTTTGCTATGAATGAGATTTATGAGGACATTTATTGTGTTCCCATAATTTCAATCATTAAAAAAATTATTATACAATGATTTTTTTAAAAAGTAAAAATACAGAAAGTTTTTTTGTGAAGGTTCGTTTAGGGGACAGAATCTATATTTCGTACAGTATAAAAATCATTATGCCTATGGAGAGTCCTCATAAGGATAGCCACACCAATTTGTGTGTGTGTGTGTATGTGTATGTGTGTGTGTGTGTGTGTGTGTGTGTGTGTGTGTGTGCAATTAAAAGAAAGGAGAAACACACAGAGAATAAAGAAAAGAAAGTAAAATAAATAGTGTCTGTTCTTGCAAATGAATTCACCCCACAGGCCATTAGAGTCCATCTGTGGGCCCGGCCTGTCCATTGCCATGGTGCAGTGGGTCTCAAAGATATCTAATTATTTACCAGAGGTCAGAGAGCAAGTGCCCTCAACAAATCCAAGAATACGACTCTCTCCTATTAATCTCCATTCTGCCGATGATAGATACGAGAAAGGGAAAGAGTCACTCATGCTCGCTCCTGATTTACCGCGAAGCATCAATCTTGTCAACCGTTCGGCAAACAATAACTGTCAGAGGCGAGGAGGAGAGCGACGGGAGGGGTGTCAGGTTGAGTACTGTATATGTGAACTCATCTGTAATGTTGCCTTTCCTCATTTCTTCATGATGGAATTGTTGGGGACGCATCGCCTTTTCCACAATCCATTTGCTGGGTGCGGTTGGAGCACGCCGGTTGACAGAAATAGGCTGAAGGTGGAGAGAAGTGAACCAAATTGCCCACATTTAGCCAAAGTCGACTTCCAGTCACAGGACAAGTTGGGGGAAATAAAAGCGGAAAGTGATACTGTTCAAAATGTTCGTTTGAGATTGTCGACAGCGGAAAATAAGTTGCAGAGATACAGTATTTGATATGTTTATCTTCTCTGCCAGGACATTTTAAGTGCTAGTTGTCCTCGAAATCATCTGCATAGGATGCCTTTTGGTTGTGTAATGAGAGAGATGGATCTATCAAAACAATGGTTTCCATACACTCAGACAAGAGGCCATGGCGCAGGATATACAAATGTCTTTCCTTCCTCAGTTTGTTGAAAGAGAAGGAGATGAAATGTCTTTGTGTACTCAGAACATTTATTTGTGGGCACTGTAAGTCATAAAATAGTCCAATCCGGTCTTTATGTTGTCGAAGGACCTCCTTTGAAGAGTAGTGACAGGCATTTCCACCTCAGAGTTTCTATTAAATTTGGGGCTTTTCTTTAGTGCATTGAGTGTTGGACGAATGGAGCAATGAACAAACTACAAAGAACTCTGTGACCTCGCGAATAAGAATTCATCATTTGATTCTATTGTTTCAAGGCTGACTTAGTTGGAAAGTATGAAGCGAGTGAACATATTTGTTGGGTTGTGCCAACAATATGGTATATGTCTGTCCCTCTAAGTATACCCTAGACAATTGGGAAGACTGAATTATTGGACGTAGTCACTGTATTTTACCGAGTTACTTTAATGCAATTCCATGATTTTCAAATCTCAAATGAGTTCTTCTTCGTTTTTCAGGGACACATTCTCTTCCTAAAGATCTCCGACTCTATATTCGATTGGCCTACGCGAGGTAATCTCTCTCTCTGAGGACACATGGGGACTCTTTCTGTACAGTGAGATTGTATGACATGATCTGTATAAACTCTGTCTACACCATCAATCGTTTTCTATTTTCAATAAGAATGTGACCAAGGCTTTGATGTCTTGCTTCTTAGAATGAAATATAACTGCAGTCTGTTGGCACATCATTTGATGAGGCATAAGTTATTGTAAACTGACATATCTATACAATAAGAGCTCAACTTATTTTTAGTTTATTGTCATGTGCCTGAAGAGGGAAAAGAGGTGAGCATTACACTTTTCTCATTACAGTTGCTCGAACTTAAGGTTAAAGGAGTAGTACGGGCTTCTTACAAGTTAAGATTAGCCAATAGCATTTGTGGCATAATGTTGATTACCACAAACATATTTAGACTTGTCCCTACTTTTCTTGGAAAACAAAGCAAAATTCAAGTTTACAGTGAGGCACTTACAATGGAGGTGAATGTGGCCAATTCGTAAATATTAAAATACTCACTTTTCATGCATATAGCCACAAGATTTAAACAAAATGTGTGTTGACAATTTTAGTGTGATGAAATTGCTACTAACCATTTCTGTGTAAAAGTTATATCCAATTTTACAACTTTGTTGCCATGACAGCGTAACGCCATAAAACCTTAAATGGAGGGTCGTAAAAACGGCAACTTTACAGCTCAAATAATAAACACGTTTTAATATAAAAATGAATTTAAGTGCATTTCTAAAAATGTCAAATTATTTTTTTGCCAAAAAACTCTCCAAAACTTGTCCCCATTCACTTCCATTGTAAGTGCCTCGCTGTTCCCTCAATTTCTTTTTTGCTTTGTTTTTGAGTTTACCAACATTATGCCACAAATGCTGTTGATTGATCTTAACTTATATTGTACCCAGAATAGTCCTTTAAGTATTTGCATGAATCCCAAACACTATCTATAGAGAATCATCACATGAATAGGTGAAATTACAGTATATTTTGCATATAGACAATTAAGTCTATAATGAGGACCATTAGGAATTTTTTGCATGTTTACCTTTTTTAAGGACACTTATGTACATTTTACCCCACTATACTCATTACCATAATGCATAACTGACATTTGGCTATTCTTGTTGTTTTCAATAATGATTGTCATTTCCATAACAACTGTTGCGCAATGATTTTTCAACATTATAATCAATGTAATTTAAAAACAGTACCAATGCAGTACTACTTTGACGTATAAATGTTTACATTTAAATTTATATTATATCATAATTACTTATATTTCATTGCAGTAATTAGAATAAGGTGTGTGTGTTGGGGGGCTTGGAATGTCTGGAACGATCATGGAAATAATGTCACAATATCTTTTTTTGTTTTGTTTAGTTTTTTGGATTTTCACCCCTTTTCTCCACAATTTGGAATGCCCAATTCCTAATGCGCTCTAAGTCCTCATGGTGGCATAGTGACTCGCCTCAATCCAGGTAGCGGAGGACGACTCTCGGTTGCCTCCACATCTGAAACCGTAAATCCGCGCATCTTTTATCACGTGGCTTGTTGAGCGCGTTACCACTGAGACCTAGCGCAAGTGGAGGCTTCATGCTATTTTCTGCGGCATCCACGCACAACTCACCACGAGCCCCACCGAGAGCGAGAGCCACATTAAGGTGAACGCGAGGAGGTTGACCCAATGTGACTATACCCACCCTAACAACCAGGCCAATTGGTTGCTTAGGAAGCCTGACTGGATTCATTCAGTACACCATGGATTCGAAGTTGTGACTCCAGGTGTGGTAGTCAACGTCTTTATTTGCTGAGCTATCCCCCTAATGTCACAATGTTGAAAATCTAAATGGCCCTAAAAATAAGCTTCATTTTCTATATGCACAATATGTTGTCTCATTTGTTTCTATTGATTTTGGTTTAACATATCAGAAAGAGATTTTCTTTAGGTTTTCGTTAGAATCACCCAACTCGTCCCACAACAGGCTTCTTAAAGAGAGTTGTGCTTTAATATATACCGCAGCTTACAAAGAGCAGCCTAGCATTGTGACATGTTCTTCAGTAAAGTTGAAAAATTCTAGTTTATTGTGTTAATGCAGGTCATGCATGCAGATTTGTAAAATTGCATTTAAATCAAACCCATCTTTAAAACCAAGCAGTGCCTAATGACTGTGTCTAAGTGAGGTTACAATGTCCTCATCTACATCACTAACAGAGGATCAAAGATGCCCAGTCTTGTTTTCTGTATAAATAAAAAGCTGGATTTGAGCACAAACAGCCCTGTTTTCCAAGATATCGATGGTGGGTTGAATTAATGTGTCCTATAAGACAACATACCAAATCCCTGCAAAGCCTGAAACAGACCACCTTCTTAGACACTTGACATTTGTTTTTCATCATGAACTTAAAGGTCACTAGCTGCCAAAGTGTCTGCCATCCTGTTTTGCTTTGCATTTGCATGCGTTTTATTACCATCATACTCTCTAGAAACTCCAATTGTTTGACTTTTTTTATTAATATGATATGAAATGTTGCACATTTCCAAACAAACAGGATATGTAAAAAATAGCTATAAAATAACATGAAGGGGAAAAAAAAGAAAATAAAGGTACTTATTACTTGAGTTAATTGTAGTGTTATTTTTAACACTGGGTAATTATATAGTAATTATTGGAATGTTTCCAATAATGAAATGATGATTGCATTGTGGTGGATGTGCTATAGGTAAATCAAGACATGACTTAAAATGACCATATTATTAGTGGAGTTTGCTAAGTTAAGCATCACTTTTACTCTTGCTCATGCTCCTGTTTAGGGATTTAAACACACCCCTAATACGAACAGTTAAAATTTTGTAAATCATCCATATATGAACATGAACACTACCTCAAATGAATGTAAGTGCTTTTATAAAATTGTAAGATTAATCCATTGTAAGTGCCTCACTGTACCCTCAAATTTCTTCTTATTATTTTTTAGGTTTTTTTGCTTTTGTGGTTATCAACAATATGCCACAAATGCTGTTGATAGAGTTACCCAGTCCAGTCCAGCCCTGCATATGTGCTGTTGGTAAATCAAGACAAATCTTGTGGCTTATTGAGGAGAGGTATGCTATTACTTTTCTAAGCTATCAGACATTTATTATACTTATTATAAATGGTATATTTGTACTTTTAAAATATTTTTTACAAGGCATGATGATTTAAAATTAACTAGAAAAGGCAAAAAATATATATCTCAAGAGATAGACTTGCCTCATACTTAAATTTGAGCTTAAGCTCTAATATATATATATATATATATATATATATATATATATATATATATATATATAAAGAGCAGAGAGAGAGAGAGAGAGAGAGAGAGAGAGAGAGAGAGAGAGAGTGCGAGAGAGAGAGTGAGAGAGAGAGATATTTTATAACGTTATTTAATTTACAGATTTAACAGTTTTTTTTTTTGTTTGTTTTGTTTTTTGCTATAGATTTATTATTATTTACTTCACCAAATATTTATTTTCATTTACTTCATATGTGTGTGTGTGTATAAGCAGTGCATCTGCTATATAGAGGCTATATATACAGGCCAAAATGTACTCTTCCATTCCGAAATGTGAGTGATTTCCCATGAACCCCCGCAGCCATATTCATTAACCTGCTTTTTGACTGGGCCAGTCAGATGTGAGTTGCAGTCATTAATATGCGTGACTCTTTTAATGAGGCTGAACAACCCTCCACGCCCCTCCTCTGAGCAACTCCATTGGCATGTGATCTTCAGAGGCTGTCTGTGTGTCTGTCTGACTGTCTGTCTGTCTATCTGTCTGTCTGTCTGTCTGTCTGTAGCCAGGATATTCCCAGCATTTTTTATCAACAAAATCACTGCTCTTACATTCAGGTAGAATGATGATAGCAGGTTAAACTCTAGGTTAAACTCTCAGTTAAAGAGAACTGCTAGATTGACATAATTACATGGTTTCTAATCCAGATTAATATTTAAAGATATTCTGAGGCCTTTCAGAAGGGCCTGTGAGATTTCTATTAAACTGGCGGGGGAATGAAACTGAGTGCAATGGATGAATTAATAATTTGCAGTCAAGTGTATTCTTCTTTTCACTTTTTAGTTTGAAGTCATTTAGACACTTTCACCTTAAATTCCCACAAACGAACACTATGAACTAACCACAGCTGATCATCCATAGCCATATCACAATTTGCATGTAAACTATGAGCATGTTACACAATTTACATGTAAACATAATTCATTACAATAGAAATTCCACTTACATAAAGTATTCATAAGCAGTCACAAATAGCTCCCATTCAGAACTATAAAAAATTAAGTTATATAATATAAAAAAATACTGTTTGAAAAAAAAAATACTATTTGGAAAAATTTTAAATATTATTTTTCATTTTATTCTACCCCTGTGCAATATACAATATATGCAAGTTTATGACCAGGCAATCATATACAGTATCCCCATACATTATTTCATATCATATTTAGGGAAATTATTATGTCACTTAGAGTGTAAACCTAACACACATGCAAATAAAGAAGTATTACAATTTGTATAACATTAATTATCAAACTTAAAAATAAAATAAAAGCCCTAAAATAGACATTTAAACTGTTTATCGCAATTATTTGTATGTCAAAAAATTGTCAGCCAAACTTCTTAAGTGTGACATCCCTTGATTTCACTGATTACATTTTTTTTTTTACAAATTATTGGGCGTAAATGCAACATATTTCAAACTACAACAGCATGGATGTTTTCATATATTTAACAAATATAGTAGTTGAACAATACTGGACAATGTATATATATATATACAGAGAGAGAGAGAGAGAGAGAGAGAGAAAGAGAGAAAGAGAGAGAGAGAGAGAGAGAGAGAGAGAGAGAGATGGATGGATGGATGGACGGAGAACGGACAGACGGACGGACAGATGGATAAGTAGACAGACAGACAGACAGATAGATAGACAGATGGATGGATGGATGGACGGACGGACGGACGGATAGGTAGACGGACGGACGGACGGACGGACTGACAGATAGATAGACAGATAGACAGACAGACAGACAGACAGACAGACAGATAGATAGATAGATAGATAGATAGATAGATAGATAGATAGATAGATAGATAGATAGATAGATAGATAGATAGATAGATAGATGGATGGATGGATGGATGGATGGATGGATGGGTAGACAGACGGACGGATGGATAGCCTGACAGACAGATAGATAGATGGATGGATGGATGGATGGATGGATGGATGGATGGATGGATGGATGGATGGATGGATGGGTAGACAGACGGACGGACGGACGGACGGATGGATAGGCAGACAGATAGATAGATAGATAGATAGATAGATAGATAGATAGATAGATAGATAGATAGATGGATGGATGGATGGATGGATGGATGGATGGATGGATGGATAGGTAGACGGACGGACGGACGGATGGATAGGCAGACAGATAGATAGATAGATAGATAGATAGATAGATAGATAGATAGATAGATAGATAGATAGATAGATTAGTCTGCTCTGCATTTTTCAATAAAGTCTTGAAAGACAAGCGCACACTGAGAAAAAGGTGACAACAGTTACAGATGTGGAAGCACCCTGTATTTTGTATTGATCTGCGCCTAGGTCAGGATACAGCATGTCAATTTAATTCTTGCTGCGTTTTCCACCAGCAGAAACTGGTCACCCTATCTGACTCTTAAAATGTTTTGTTGGTGTAACCTAATGTTGGTTGATTCATTTTTATTAAATTATATTTTGACTTCAATAAAACCAGTTAATTTAGATGTTACCACATGCTGTACATTTTTTGGTTTCCTGACAACATTATTTATTTATTTTTTTACAGCAGATGGCCATTATCACTCCTTTCAGTTTTTACGCTTGAACTCACAGGTACGTTGCGAAACACATTTCAAAGCCCTGATTTTGAGTGAACATTGATGGCCAGTGAGTCTGGAATAATGGCCACGGAGAGGATACACAATGCAATGTCCACCTGCATTGATTTCCTCTCAGTGGAGGCAACGTGACATAAATAATTCAGCTGCAGTACTGTAAATGATGGCAGGCAGAACCTCGGAGGTCAGCAGGTACCGCAGAAATGAGCTGGGCCCATTCAGAGGACTCGCTAGCTGTCAGTTCATCCACCCCCATGGTGATTTTGTTATTAATTCCCACTTGTGGCCATGCATGGTGCCGTGGCAGCCGAACACACAAACTATTTATACAGGTTAAAGAGATCAATTAGATACTGGCCCTCCAACTATGCCCTACCATCCGAAGAGTCCGAGGCAGAGTGCCCTACTCGTAGGCACAAGTGCAGAAGATGTGAATTTATCAGATTCGTCTCATTCTGTACGGTATATTTACGAGTTATAGTGTTATAGCCTAAAGGGATCGTAGCTGCACAAGTCAATAAGTCAAAGGATTGAGGTCATATGCAGTAGTCACAAAAAGTTTGATCAAACACGTTGGAAGAAGTTGTCGAGCTTAATATTTGCTTTTTCTTCTCGCCAACTTCTCGAATGCCATGGAGACGTCAGTTAAAGTTTGTTGGATTTTCGACAGAGTCAATATCCAGAACTTGGACCATGACAAATAAGCCCACACTTTTGAGGCTTTTGGGTTATGTTGTGTCAGACCATCTGTTATAGCTGTTTTTCTGCCTTATCGCTGACGTGGTCAAATCTAGCAGTGAATCATGCAGGTCTACTGGGATATAAACTCATGTAATTTGTCATGTTTTATGTTCCTTGAGCATTCTTGGTCAATCTCACTCTACTATATGAGTATTTAATTTGACAAATCCATAGTGTGATTGATAAACGTAATGAGGTCAAATCTGTTTCCAATATTTCAGATGCTAGCGGACAGGCTGTGTTCTTAATTGTATTTATTTATTTATTTCACTCTTCAAAATTTGTGATACTAATTTAGTCAACATTAGAACAAAATTGACCCTATTCATTTTCTTACATTGCTGAACTTATTATGAATGCTCAATTGGTGTGATTCCAAACCATTATGCTGTTATTTTTTTGTAAAGGTTGAATTTTTATTCATCTTTAAGCAGCTCTTTTCCATACAACCACAGTCCCTCTAAAAAGGTCAGAAAACAAAATAGAGCAAAATATACTGTAAGTAGTCAACACAACTTGTACACTATTCTGTGAAGAGTAGTGTTGGCATAGTGGGCTAAAGAATATAATTGTTAATCAGAAGGTTGCTGGTTCGATCCCCACAGCCACCACCATTGTGTCCTTGAGCAAGGCACTTAACTCCAGGTTGCTCCGGGGGGGATTGTCCCGGTAATAAGTGCACTGTAAGTCGCTTTGGATAAAAGCATTTGCTAAATGCATAAATGTAAATGTATTCTGAGTCTTCTGAAACCAATACTGTATTTGTTTGATGAAATGCACTCTTGACACGTAGAAATTATGTTACAAGTTGGCGAAACCGTAAAGACATTGTACGAGTTGGTTTGTAATTTGTTTGTAAGGTTTGTAAGTCTAACCTCTTATCCAAACCCTCAAACCAAATCCATGATTTTAATTGGAAAACAACGTTTGTGTACCACGGAAGAAAGAAAACACCTGAAACGAGACGAGAGAAGTGTTTTACAGGTTATTGACATGCATCGGTCATTTGTATTGCATGAATAAATATGGCACGAGTAACCCAATTTGTTCACAGTTAAATTTAAAATAAAGTGTTGTATAGGGCTAGCTAAGGTTTTAAATTGTATTTGTTGGTTAGTTTGATTAGTTTGTTGACTCTATGGGAATAAAAGTCATACCTTTTCATGCAGGCCAAGTTGTGCGATATCTTACGATTTCATCATCTCGTACGAATTATGATTTGTCACGATGGACTGTCGTGGTATGGAAAAGAGCAATGTAAAGACTTTTCAGAATTTCTCAAATTGTGTTCCAATTTCCACATTTTAGCTTAAGGCCATGTCCTAATATCCTTCTTTGGTTGATTTTGCAAAGTTTATGGTCTCTAGGACTGCATGCTTTGTAAAACAATGACATTAGGAAACTGTTGGGATGACCTTAGGATGTGGCCTATGGCAGAATTTTGAATGTTGGGTGAATTTGTCCTTTAATCAAATGCAAATCCCCAACTCTTTGTGTTTAACTGAAATCAATGTTCTTTTTATAATAGCTGTTCGTATTCCATCACAATAAACAGTGGTTGTTTATCTGGCCCATTTTGTTAAAGAAGAGTTGACAGCGCTGATTGAATATAGACTTCCTCCAGTGAAATTGTGATATTTGCTTTCCTAGCAGAGACACTGTCTGTACTAATCGTCTTCAGCACTGATCTCCATACTAACTAGCAGAATACATTTCAGCATTCATAAATCAGTGCTTCCAGCAGCTCTTTAGTTCAAGCATATTCTCGCTCAGGCAACAACACTTTGCATAGAGAGAGCAAGAGAGAGTGAGAGAACTATCAGCTCTGGCAAACCATGCCATGTCAGTGATGGGCAGAGGAAGCATGCCGCCACCCTCGCTAAGATCTTAAACTCGGTGCGGATTCTCGTGCCATCTGGACAGCCTGTGAGTGGCCCAGATCGGGGAGGTTGCCAGCAGGCCTCCGTAGTGCAATATGGCCCTTTCTTTAATGAACTGCTAACTGTCCTCTCTTTAAATCGATGTGACATTTTTACCCTTTATAGCTGGTGTTTCTGAAGGCCTATACACCACATCCTCCTTGGGCATTTAGCTGTACCAAATTGTTGAATTTAATACTCTATATTTAGATCAAAATGTCATGACCATTCAAACTAAGGGGGCACGTGCCCACTCAGATTTTTCAGCAAAGTGAATTTTGACTGCAACTTCCAAACAAATATGTGTATCTTTTGTTTAATATGTTTAATAGTTATGTGATTATCATACATAAATGTGTCTAAAACACTTTATATTTACATGTCAAAATATGGTCAGTCCAATCGACCTTTCGCAGAATATATGCTATAAACAAAAAAATATTACATTTACTCGTCATCATGTCAGTATTGAAACTGAGGATGTTTCTAGATTTTTTTATTTCATTAAAAATGGAAAACTAAAAAAAATGTTTTCTTTTATCTATACAATGAAAATGCATGGTGAGCATTAGCTGTCAAGTTCAGTAGCAATTTTTCTCTTCTTTTCTATTTTATTGCTATTTTAAAAAAGGCTCTACATTTGTGGGATTTAACCCAGCCAAACCACACTAGTATTTATCAAATGCATATTTTATCATTTTATAGTAAAGTTTTATATTTTAAACTGCAAGAATGAAGTATATTTAAGATTTTGCATATATAAACATGTATCAATATTATTATTTTATTATTGTTGTTAAAATAATAAAAATTCTGAATCTAAAATTATGATAACATTTCTAATATATATATATATATATATATATATATATATATATATATATATATATATAAAACATGTATTAATTGTATTATTGTTGTTAAAATAAATATTTATATATATAAAATAAAATATTGTTGTTAAAATAAAATCAATTATTATTTTATATATATATTTTAATTATATATATATATATATATATATATATATATATATATATATATATATATATATATATATAACATGTATTAATTTTATTATTGTTTTTAAAAAGAATATATATATATATATATATATATATATATATATATATATATATATATATATATATATATAATATTGTTTTTATAATAAAAATAATAATATGCAAGATAAAAGTTGCAGTTATGACTATTTCAAAGGGAATTAAATACAATGATATATAGACTATGCCTATCTAACTTCAAATTTTTTAGATTATACTAATTCACACATGCTGTATGTGATGAATTTTGCTGAGTACAAAGAAACACGTCAGGTCAAAATTTCCATGTGTCGTCTTTGACATGTCTAATAATCACATGATTATTAGATCACCTCTGCGCGGACATGCAAACTACCCAAAACCAAGTTCGATTATGAAGTCAAACTCTTATATTTTATTGCTCTATATAATGTATTGAGATTTTTAGTTGTCTGCATAATGCATAGTGTTTGAATGTACTTAACAGAGATTTCAGATCCATTGGTCCCTAAATTTATATAGATAAAAATGAGTAAATGTCATTGCACTGGTTTAATTACGTTTATTTGTTTAACCAGCTGCTATGATATGAAAATTTTAGTTTGAAGTACAGAATACAAAAATATTCTAATTCAAGACAGTTTTGATTGGTGTTTGAAACCAACATAATGTACAAAACCACGGCTTGAGAAAAAAAAAGCATTTGTGCAGATACCTTTTTCTCTCATAAACTTATAGTACTGAGATGTAGTCATTGTGACAACTAATACCATTTTCCCCCTACCCCTAAAAAAAACAAAAAAAAAAACAAATGAGTGTGTGAGTTTGTGTGTGTGTGTGCATTTATGAGTGTCTGGTAGAGGGTGCAAGATGAAGCTACTGTCCCAATTGAATTTTGAAGCCGTTGCAAGAGGATTTGGGGGTTTAGCACTTTAGAGATCGGAAAAATAAATCTTCCACATGAGGACAGAGACAGACTTCCACAGGCTGAGAATCTCCCTTCATTAATCACAGTCATTATTATTGACTTTCAGCAAGGAGCCCCCTCTACTGGGGTAATAAGTACATTTGCACAAACCCTTTCTCGCCTGCAGTCCAAAGTTTGCCAAAATTGACCTTTTTTTTTGTTTTTGTTTTTTGTATCCCTTCTACTATCTCAGCTCAGAAGGAAGGGTTTGTTTATGGATCGGCATGAAATCAGAGTGAATTTTTTCAGACGTAGACTGAAGTGCCACTCACCGCTCTTCCCATGATTCAGAGTGTCCGACAGACCGCAAAGCTTCAGAAACAACAGGAAGTGCCCTTGAGGACATTGAGGTGTAAAATTAGGGATGTTCTTGGACTTTAAACGCAAAGCTTCCAGATCCTGTTGTTGTTTAATGCTCGTGAGATGATTCCATCTTATTGTGTATTCCAATGCTCTTTCTGTTTTTTGTTTGATGTATTTTATTGTACGTGGTGTGGTCTTCTGGTTGGGTTTTCCTCTTGTGTGTTTGGCTAATGTGCTGACAGACTTACCGAGTTTGACTTCCTCTGTGGCTCCAGATGTTTGGGATGCCCTCCTGTGATACAACAGTGTCAGGATTCAATGTAGTGAATAGACACATAATGAATGTATATAGCAATAGGATTTTTTTTTTCTCAGATAATAAAACCATTAAAAAAAAATAAAAAAAAGCAATAACAACAACCTAGTCTTTACTATAACAGCATTTTTGAGAACGAACATTTTAAATGCCGCTTTTTAATTTTCGCCGCATTTTCCTGGTGAAATTAACACTAGAGGCGCTAAAACAAATGTGCGTTTTATTCACTTTTGCATAAATCAAGAGTACAATGGCTGATTATGACTTTATAAATTTTATTACTCACATACTGCTTTGTTATAATATTGAGAAACATTTATTATAACACATCATTTTGAAAAATTATAAATTTGAACGCTTGTATTACAAAACAACCTACATTTACACACTTATTCCAATGTATTTAGCTGGGAAGCCTGTGGTTCAAGCAATAAAATGATGTGATTGCTTCATAAAATTTGCTTATCATGTCGCATTTGCTTTTTCCTCTCTTGGTTAGGTTTTGGCTAAAGGTTTTAGTTAGAGAGGTAGGTTTTACTCATTAAAACCTCTATTTAACATTCACCTTGAAAAACTTGTCTGATTACGAAAACATTTCACTCGCTTTTGGCGCCCCCCGCTGGACATTTCCCTGGGAAACTGCAGCATAACGTTTTATGAAGCATGTCATTTGGTTTGGCAAAAATGTTGTCCTGGTCACGCAGGGACGGATTATGATTTGCAAAGGCCATGGGGCCAATTTTCTCCAAGGGCCCCTCTCCAACCAGATGGGGGGGTCAGAGTGTTGGGGGGGGGGGGGGGGGGGGGGGGTTGTTGTTCATGCCCAAAAGGGTTTTCAAGCAGGGGGGATCACCATACTAGATCACACCTTTTAGATGGGGCCTGTCAAGGGCCCCCTGGTAGTCAAGGGCCCCTGGGCACTGGCCCTATTGGCCCGGTCGGTAATCCGTCCCTGTGGTCACGTGCTCTTCATAAAATAAGGCTGAAAAAAAATAGGGATTTCATCCATGTTGTTTGTTTGTTTGTTTCTTTCTTTCTTTCTTTCTTTCTTTCTTTCTTTCTTTCTTTCTTTCTTTCTTTCTTTCTATCTACTAAAAATTAAATGGGGCCCCTCCTTCATCTGAGCTTTTTTTTTTTTCCATTAAGGATATCTGGTTTTCAAAATAACCATGAAAAATACAATTTCAAAAGACATTAGAAGAGAACAAAATCTGCGCTTTAGATGTGTGATTGTGTTCATTCTAAAGGGATTTAAAGGGAAACAGTGCGGCTGCTCTTTTCATCAGCACTTTAGACTAGTGCGTTATTGTAGTCATGACATGCGACTACACTCTCTGAGACACGGTTTATCCCTTCAACGGCAGCAAAACAAATGTAATATCCTGCAATTTGAGAGAATAAGAGAAAGAGCGAGTGTGTTAGAGAGAGAGAGAGAGAGAGGAGAGAGAGAGAGAGAGAGAGAGAGAGAGAGGGAATGAGAGAGTAAATAAACACGGTATGATATGGGGAAGGATATATCAGATTTATGACAGGAATATTACGGGAGGACTCGACGAAAATCCCTGACATGCCAGCCGTAATTTGTGTCGATCAAATTACATTTACCATTGCTTCGTTCCTGCAGCCAACGTAATTTCTTATATTCTTTCATGCCTATCGCTTCAGATGCACAAAATCCATCATTTCTGGGAAAATGGATAAGTGCTGTGTAACAATCAAATTTCTCGCCCTTGCTGTTATAGAGTGTTGTCATCTGATCTGTAGGTGGAGAAGTTTGAATAATTATGTCAAGCTCACTTTATGGAGTCTTTATAGGTTTTGGGGCTTTTGATATGATGGAAAGACAAAACGCTGTTTTTGTTGTTGCTTGTTTGTTGATTTGTTTTATTTCAATAAAAAATGCCATCTGTTTTGGTTTGTTATTTTGAGCAGATCTACTTGTACATGCATTACACTGTAAATACGCTGCATTTCTTTCTTTCTTTCTTGCATTCAGTAAATCATTAATTAATTAAAGCATTCATTCATTAATTCATTCAGTCCTCTTCATTCCTTCCTTCCTTAGTTCTTGGCTCCTCCCTTCTCTCTAACCTTTAATTTAGCTTTTCATATTAATTTTCCCTCTCTTTTTGAAGCATCTGGTTTCCTGTTTTCCGGTCCGGTTATCTACATTTTCTACATTGTCTCTTGGCCCCAGAATTCCGGCCCTTTGATACGCCTCAGGCATTGGAGAGCGGCAGCAAATTAAGAGGCGTGAACTATGACTGTCCGTGACAACGCCCGTGTCCGCACTCTTATGCCTCATAATGATTACATTACAATCATGTGATATTATTCAGAACGACTGCTGATAAATGAATGATAAACTCAGAGGTTAAGGCTGCTTTATTACCGAGGTTGATAAGGTAGCTAATCAGTGGACAAGCAAATGTCATTACATAAATTATGAGTCTGACTTTGATATAAATTTCCCGGGTGTTCGCCACCGATGTCTCTGATCCGCAGTGGCCCTCTCTCTGCGCTCCGCTTACACGGGTGACTGAGGCAGAAAGAGAAAATATTTATTCTGTCTCATTACGCCTGGCTCTGCGCGGCATTGTAATTGCTCTTGTGAATGCAAAGGGTATGTGGCAAGTGATATATTAATGTCTCTCGGAGTGTCTGAAATATTTCAGTTTTTTAACAACTGCATCAATTTGTGGGAATATTCAAAATTCCGTGACTGGGGATTTAATAAGCATTGATGCTGGCGTGTTGGAAGTTTACATCGTTTGTTCAGGGGTTGATTAAACAGGCCTTAAATTTTGCTGACTCAACTCATGGGCCATTACCATCATAGAGGCCTTAATTATTCTATTACACCCCCATCTCTTGTGTAACACAGGCAATTTAGTTGCCTAGGTTTGGCTTCCTTGGTTGTCTTTTGTATAACAATATTCATTTCAACAAGAAATCAAAATTGGTTATTTACATTTGTTGTTCAAGTGGTCTTACTGAGCAAAATGTATCAATCCATGGTATTCCAAACAAAATGGTATTCCAAACAAAATCAATATTTGCAAAGATTTTGATACAAACCTTTGTGAATAAATGAAGATACATCTCTAGTTTCAATAGAATTTGTACTTCAGACTGAAGTGTAGTTTCATGTTTTTTTGTCATTATATTTTTGCTTAAGCATTCTTTTTTGGAATTCTAGCGCACAGTGATGACATCACTTGTTTTGAAATCTGTGTCACTACTTGTGTGTCATCTAACACACAACTTGTTTTCTGTAGTGAAACCATGACCGTGAGCTGCGTGTGTGTGTGTGTGTGTGTGTGTGTTCACCCAAGAGTGTATTTGGCCCCAGGCGAACCTGAGGGTGCTGAGAGCCACTGCATTTGATTGCATTACAGCATGTGAAACTCACACTTTTCATGGTGTAATTTGCATTAAATAACTAAAGATAGTCTTTACTCTTATTTATTAAAATGTTTATTCGGAGCAAAGGTTATTGCATTAGTGTAATAATATTCTAATAATTCAAAACTTGATCACAAAAAAAGTTTTTGTGCAATTAGCATTTTCATTTACAAGCATTTCTTGCTCTTGGAAAAGAAAGCGCACACCAGCTCTGTTTTCTGCCTCTTCTCATTATGTAAGGGCATCAGAGCACATCTGTAGAAATGGAGAGAGGATCGCTGTCACACGCTCCTCTCCCACCACAAACAAACCCACTGCCCTGCAGGCGTGGCTGGGACTTGGGCCCCCAGGCTGGACTGAAATATGGCCCCCGGGTCCTCTCTGAAGGACCTGAGCAGCAGGGGTTCAGATCTCCCCCGGCTCTTTCTCTCTCTCTCTCTCTCTCTCTCTCTCTCTCTCTCTCTCGGTGGAGACAGAAGCTGAGTGACTTTCATTGCACACAAAATACTGCGGTTGAAAACAGTGTATGGCAGTCAGACAGCTCACAAATGCAATAAGAGATTCATGCATGTGGTCAAACGCATGTCAAATTGAATTTGAGTTTTGTGGCTTTTAGATCATGTCTACTGAGATTTTAGGACTTCTAAATGCCAGTGTACCTACTTCTAAAAGTTCTAAACAAATGATTACTTTTAGCAGATATTTGCATTGAAAATGTTCAGTTGTTTTCTTCATGGAAAATGGACAAATAAAATATATATATATATATATAAAATTATATGTAATCATTAATCAAAATATAATTACATTTCTTTGCCTCGGAAATGACTTTTTTCTGATGAAAGAACCAATGCCATGTGAATATAATAATAATAATAATAATAATAATAATAACCAACTACTGTATATCAATGTGTAATAAGCCAATCAAATTATTTCCCCTTTAATTTTACATTTCATTCATGAATGCATTATATAATTTAACTGTTTCTAATGCAGTTTCATGTTGGCTTAAAATTCATTATTATCAACAGTGTTGGGTAAGTTACAAAAAATGTATAAAAAACAACTACAAATAGCTAATAACTTCTCAAATATTAATCAGATTACTTTACTTGTAAGTTACTTTCTAATTTAAAAAAAAAATTAAAAGAAATGTTTTTGTTTTTCAGCAACTCTGTCTAGCTATATTTCCTCCTTCTTCATGGTCGTACACCATTTGGCTGTCACGAGGGAAACCTAAGCAAACAAGGGAGAACATGCAAACTCCACAAGAAAAGGCCCAGGTTGAGCCGGGACTCGAACCAGTGAGCTTTTTGCTGTGAGGCGACAGTGCTACCCACCGTGCCGCCCAAATATTAACATATGAATTCAAATTTTAAATGTATTATAATAAATAATATACTTTTAGACACGTGAAACCCAAGTTATTTACTTAAAAGCTCAATTGAAAGTCAGTAACAGTGTAAGACAAGAATACAAGAATTTAAAATGTAATGTCTTACACTACTTTTGACAAAAAAGTAGTTAGATTACAGTGATTAATTACTATGTAATCAGATTACACCCAACACTGTCTATCAATAGATGAGTAGTTGACGAATAGCATAGAGCCCTATTTATAAACACTGCGATTTTAGGTTAAAATATATATATATATATATATATATATATATATATATATATATATATATATGAATAAGGAATAGGACTGGGTAAAAATACAGATTTTCAGATTAATCACGATCTTCCTTTCAAAGATCCCAATATCGTTCTTAAAATCCCAACATTGATCTTTTACTTATACTTTAACGTTTCTTTCAGTTTTGGTTGAGTTGATTATTATATTGGTTAAATGTATACCAATTGACAAAATTTGGGCCATGTTGTTAATTTGAAAATTAATATTTTGTAATGAACCATGTAAGAAGGTTCCCTGTATAATTTAAAGCATTAGCTGAGAGAGAATTTCTTTCATATGTGTAACCAAATATTCCTGAATCAGACACAAATCAAATTGTATTTAAATAAGAATCGAATCGAGAGCTTGTGAATCAAATCGAGGTATCTTTATACCTATCCCTAATAGGGAAACGTGTTTTTCGTTTTTCACCATTATAACACCTTTTTTTATTCTTCATTAGTAGGTAGATTTAAATGGTCTGTGGTGTGTTATGATGCTGTTTTACATCATTTAAAATGCAGTACAGCATGTCACACCATAGGACATGTTAAATAAATCAAAAACAGTTTACGTCAACTACCCAAATATAAATATCCATTTTAACATGAGCAATTTACTACTTGCAGGAACATTATTGCATTAAAATGAAATTCTCTACAGGTGATGTCTTACTTGTGCATGCTCACTGATGTCAGGTAATCAATGTGAAGATAATCAGTTTCCAATGAGCACTCACTTGAGGAACTATGGATGAAATTCAGCCAGCCAGACTGTTTGCCGTAACACTGCTGCATTTCTCCATTCATTGTTTTCAAATGCGATTGAAGAACTCTGTTTGTGTGGGCTAAGTAGAGAATGTGATGAGGGAAAAGTGAGAAAGAGATAGAGATTTGCTTTCCTTCATTTTTCCCCCCCCATTCATCAAAGAGGGAATCAATAGAGGGGAGTTTTCAACTGCATTTCAATGGGGGAGAAGTTTTGTCAGTTAGAGGTTTAGTATGATTCAAACTTGCCCGAGAGACACGCAATCGATTCACCTGAAAAGCTGCACGGGGACGTTCAGTCAATAGTCTGCCTGTGTATTCCTCCCGCTTTCACGTTTAATAATGCTGCCCAAATACAGAGGATTAAGTCAATTAAGACTATTTAAAAATTCAGAAGTGATTAAGTTATTCATTTTCTTGAATGTTGGGAAGGAGAAGGGGCTTGGAAAACATTATTTGTGTTTTCTTGAATGTGCTGTATAATTACTAGTGCTTGCTAAGGAAAGTATCACCAGTTAATATCATTTTGATATACAGTATGCCATATTACTCTATACTAGGCCTTGGCATGATCTTGTCCATTATAGACCTTATTCACCCTAGTGCCATCTTTATTTGGTAATGGGAATGACAAGGAATCTTACATAAAACTTACAGTCTCTTCAATGGACTGTAAGTGCTGTCCGAGGACAAAACATAAAAATAATTAAAAAAAAAACCTTTCTAAGAACATTCAGTAGACAAAAAACTCCTGACAACATGAGTTGTGGAAAATCAGATGTGATTAAGGAGCTTTTTCCATTTGAAAACATTTATTAATTGTAGTTTTTGACACAATGTTCATGGTTAAAAAACAAATATGCTGTTATTAAAGTTAAAAAATGAACCTCAACATTCATTTTAGAGGAAATAAAAAATATTACACCCCCTCAACTGCATAGAATGACGCTAAGGTCCACTTTCAACACCTTGGCAGCCACGACACCCTAGCATCACAAAGCACTACTCACATTTTCTTCAGAACATGTAAAAACATAGTTTTTGTTTTAGTTTCTCCATATCTGTGACATCCTCACCACGGGAACGTCTCCTTCATTCCACCATCACTGGCAAACACACTTACCCACTCGCCCTGACAGCAGGTAGTTAGAAAGGGAAACTCTGCAACACTCCTGCATCGTCTGAACTCCAAAACATCCTTCCAGATGGCACATAAGAGAAGGTTACAGCGTGATAGTGACAGGAACACGTGAAGCTGTTGTTCTCTTTCGCACTCACAAACAACACGACCCCACCTCAGAGCCCATGAAAATGCATGAAAAACATGAAAGCACGTGGCAGGACATCCCGCAGCATAGGCGGACAGCGTAAAAAACCTAGACAAGATGCCCGTGCTATAAATCACACACCTATCAGGTATCAAAGGGAGGTGATATGTAAAATATTTGCCACGGTTGTTGTCCTGAAGACTGAGGTATCAAGCAGACAGCGGGTGAAGTGAAAAGTTGATGACATACCGCACGGTTGCACCACAGTGAGCCTTTGGTGCCAAAATGGCTTTTGCTGTTGTCGATATTTTAATCTTATTCATGTGTGCACTGCATCAAAGAAAATACAAAACTGACTTCACAAACACAGAGGTGTTTAGAGTGCCAGTCTGACTGAGAGGGGGTGTGGATCAATGAGATTCATACTCAAAATTAGTGGATAATTAGTACTAATATTAATATGCTAATATGTGCTAGCCAATGTGTCAAGGATTTACAAATTATTCATTAATAAATAAAACATAATACTAATAAACTTTACAAGAGAATAATAAAACACAATATTTTGAACATGTCAATTTAATCCAATGAATTAACTATATAAAAATGGTGTGTTCAAATAAATCTGTATATGTGCACATATCATACCGGCTACTTTAATACTCCACTTAAAAAAAAAAAAAAAATAAAAAAAATTGAAAGAAAAGTAAAGAAAAGAAAAGGAAAAAATTGCTCTACTTGGCTTTCTTTAATTATGGGTCCAGGCACCAAAGGTCCTATAACTCTATTGCATTTCCACTGATTTATTTATTTATTCTGCCCTAAAAGTGTCTAGGCAGCAAAAAAACATAAGTCTTAGCCCACGTCCACACTAACATGCTTTCATTTGAAAAAAACATATTTTTCTCTAAACGTTCTGGCCTTCCTTCCGCACTGAGTTGGCGTTTTTGTGAGCAAAATTTGAGTGTGGACAATGAAAACAGATATCTGAACACAGGTGTGTTCGACTTCATGCAGCGCTGCACAGACCGGCACCGGACTTGAAGCAGTGCATGTCAGTTTGAATTTTGTATGACTTGAACCGTCACCACTGCCGCGTCACCATTATGTAGGCCTATGCCATCAAAGTACCGCGATAGTGATTCGAGAGCAGCCAGCTCAAGAGGAGCAGCACAGGCTCTGAATGACGACACAACTCATTCACAATTGGCCAGACTCATAAGAAAGCAAACATTGCGTAACCTTCTGTGATTAGAGTAGGTTCAGCTGACGACGAGAAGCGTAAGTGTCCAGCTTGAAGGCCCTCTTTTCAACTCCTCCCTCGACTGCAACTGGCAAATCTGTTTGTTCACTGCTCTTTTCTGCATATCGCAGCGCCGTTTTGTGGTCCTTTCTGCATAACATGGCGCCTCATTTTAGTTTATCGTGGCTGACCCTCCAGCTCGCTCGGTTCTCCTGATGGCCAGTCCGCCCCTGATCGGCCCCAAAGTGCATCAGCCCACCGGAAAAATGGATCCCGGTATGCCCGATTACCAGTCCAGCCCTGATGCGCAGTAAGGGGATTTAATAAGCAACTTTTGGAAAACACTTAAAAGCTATAGTGTGGACAAAGAGCATTTCGAAAACGAAAATGCTGTTTTAAAATGTATGATCCGGATTAATGTAGACGTTAGAGACACCGCATTTGCCCCCCCTCGTCTACATAGGTACACACACCCATCTGATCCTAGGTGGCGCTAAAATACAGACTTTTATATTTTTACATCGAACAATTCCGAATGTCTTCGCTTTCTAAATATAGACAGCATTTTCTCTGATTTTGGTGAAGGAAAACGCCATTTTTGTCCCAGTTCGTCACCTTTCCGTTCATAAGGAATCTTATTTTGATATGGTTATTGTTTTCTGTTGTTAGTTTGCCCCATACTACAATTCCCATGTTGCACTGCCCTCATCACAGCCATCTGTTCCCCATCTTCCTAACCTGTTCCCTGTTCCCTCATCAGTCATCTGTTTGTATATATATATATATATATATTGTCTAGTTTTTTTCATTGTCAGCTCTTATGTTTCTTTGTATGTTCCTGAGATCATTATTGTATACTCCTTTTTTCAACATTCAACATTTTTTCAACGTATTCTCCATTAAAAAGCGTGCGTGTAGATCCATTGTATCTCATCTCTGCTAAGCGTTACAATTTTAGTGTGAATGAGAGGCATAAACGTATTTAAGTTAATATGTTTTCAAACAAAACAAGTGTACAAGTGTGGACATGGCCTTAGACATGCACGATGGCCCCATTTCATTTGCACAAAACCAAAGCAACATCAGAGTTGCCTTTGATAATTGGGTCTGAGCAGGATCAGATTAGGCATATGTTTTTTTTATTTTGGCAACATTCAGTTTTTCCAAAGGATTTGGAGCAAGCACAGAGCCTGTGTAAAGCTAAAACAACCTGTTTGATTCTTAGTGTCTTAGTTGATTCTTGGGGAATGAAAATGGTCATGTAAAACTTCATTATGACACAAAACATACTGACTTACTTAAAATATTCAAGACAACGTATTATGTGACAAAGATAACAAACCGAGAAAGACAAAAAAATAAATAAATAAACGATTTCCATCTCAACATTTGAGGTCAATCACCACTTACCGTGCCAACCTGCATGAAAAGGAACAATTAAAATGCCATCTCCCGATAAAATGCTGTAATGTCAGGTTATTGATGACATATGAACATTAATAACGGATGCCCCTGACAGGTCGGAGGAAAATAAGAATAACTCTTGAGTTTGCAGATGATTGTGCAAGCCTCCTGGGCGTTGGAGAGGAGGATAATGCTTTTTCATTGCCAGCGTGGGCTGAAATGGAAGCTGCCAAACATCAAACCTCATGAAGTAGATTTCCAAAATGAGAACGGTCCTCTCCGCGAGTAATTTCACCCTCCAAGGTGGCACTTCGCATCCGGAACGTTCTGCACTCTAATGACTGACAGGTGTACATCTCCGCTTTCATTACATGTAATAACTACAAAACGGCACTTGATATTATGAATATATTGTATGGAAATGTGCAATCAAATTTGTCTGCTCTGCGCCGCATCTTGGGAATTCCATATGACAAAATTTATATCATGTGACAGTCCAGCGTAAACACTCGGAATTTGATCAAACAGAGATGGAGAAGTCTGCTTGTGGCTTTGCGAAACATCCCACTCGACTTTTGAGTAGTTTGTTCGCGCCGTTAGTCTTGATCGGTTTGGTTTATTCCACATATAATCACGACAGTAAGTCAAATCTGACAGCTACAGTTCGGCAAGACATCAACCCTGAAATACCAAACAATCAGTGCTAGAAGATGAATCACAATCTCAAACCTCCTTGATCTGTAGTTTAATATCTCGAGTTAAAGGTCTTAAAGCAATTTTTGGAGGTAATATCAGAGCTGTCAAATTCTGCGACTGTATGAGCGCATGCAGATGGCGGGTGTTTGTAATGATGAACTGCGCAGCGGTTGACACTCTGTTGGGCCACAAATTACTGCAGTTCTAAACAACATTACCCTTTGCCGAAAGCCTGGATGTATTTGTGCGTACCCTTCCGAATCCAAAAAACATCAATTCAAAGCAAATATGTGTCTTTGTTTTTCATGTGCGGTTTGACATAATGAGCGAGGTCGGGGGAAAATGATTTTGTGCATTACCCCGGCCCTGCTTTGGCAGAAAAACGCTCTATGCCTTTAAGCAACTCATGAAAAATGAAAGAGATTTGTCTGTCATCAACATGCGCACATTCTGACCTTGACTCCAGACGGGACTCACGGGGGTTCTTGAATTTTTTTACAGGAGAAGGTGGAACTCGGTGAGATATTGAAGAAAAACAAAAGTCATGTTGGAACGAATGGGTCGAGAAATTGTCGAGAAACCCCTGTAATTTGGAGTAGCGTGGTTTTCGCAGGGTGTTCTGAAATACTCACACAGCTCCACTCATGTTTTTTTCTTTCTCTTTACACTAGCTACTTTTCCTTTTCCCCCTTTCTTTTTTGCATTGCTTTCATCCTTTTGTTGTTTGTATTGTAGAATTGCTAATGTCGAGAAACACAAAGCCTGAGAGGAGACTCCTGCAGAAAGAAATCAGAAAGACAGAACAAGAAAAAGAAAAATCTCACAACAAAGTCGCAAGATCACAAATGCTGAAATTCTGACTACGGGGACACCAGGGAGACAAAATCAGGTCAGCAATCTTCACTAATGGGGACAGGCATTCTGCCGGGCGGCACAGGGTCATTTAGGCAGGAGTGGGTGTAAATAGCGGAGGGAGAGATCTGTGATGGACGCTGGGAGCCCCACGGGGGTATGTTAAGAAGCGGGGGGGGGGGGGGGGCTGAAGTGGTGAGGTAGGGGCCTGTTCTGCACCTCTTTCTTTCTCTAACCCCCCTCTGACGGGGTCACCAAGAGAGAAGGGGAGAGTAATTCAATCCCGGGGCCTTTTTTTTCAGTGCAAGGCCAGCACTATTACTGACAACACCCTGAAATTAGAAGCAAGCCAGCTCATGTGTGTGATTGAAAAGGAGCTCTGGTTTTCCCAGGCTGTCCCTCCAGAAACTTACATCACATCACAATGATAAGCAGATGAGAAGCGCCACATTATGATCTCACAAGCTTTGAATCTAAATGACAAGAACCTGATGTGCCTGATATTATAATATGTGCCATGTGTGATCAAATCTCGCAGAACTTTTCAGGTGCAAGTGATCATGAACTGACAATGAACAATATTTTTTTAGTAATCTTCATTAATGTAAAAATCTTCATTAATGTAAAAAAAAGTTCAGTGTTATTTTATTTCACAATGCTTTCAATATTATACATAATGTTCTCCATTAACCCTATTATATGTTTATTAATATATAAATGTATATTATATATAATGTACTATGTACTACATTTATTATTATTATGTATGTTGTATCACCCTGAAGGTTATTTTTTCTATTTCTTTTCTTATTGTTATGGTGATAACCGGCTGATTACATTATCATTCGTATTGTATGGCTAATAACCAAATAAAGGAATAAATGTAAATGAAACATTAATTTGTTGAAATTGATGGTATACTTGTAGAGATCGCATAGTGATCCGAGAAGTAGGAAAGATGACTCTCAATACCCGGATGAGCGGTCTGATATGACAGATATGCATTACAACCCCAATTCTGAAAAAGTTGGAACAGTAAGAAAAATGCTAATAAAAACAAAAAGGAGTGATTCGTAAATTATATTCACCATTTGCTATATTGAAATCACTACAACTAAACATTATATTATGTTTTTCCTTGTAAGTTATTTCATATCAGATGATTGCAACATGCTCCAAAAAGTTGGAGGTTGAGTGTTTACCACTGTGAAACATCACCATTTCTTCTAATATCACTTATTAAACATTTAGGCACTGAAGACACAAGTTTTTTAGAAAGTGGAATTTTCCCCCATTCATCCATTATCTAGGTCTTCATCTGCACAATTGTACGGGGTCTTTGTTGCCGTATTGTGCGCTTCATTATGTGCCACACATTCTCAATTGGAGATGGTCAGGACTGCAGGCAGACCAATCTAGCACCCGCACTCTCTGCTTATTCGGCCAGTATGTGGTTTGAAGTTGTCCTGCTAAGAATTCCCGGGACGTCCCTGGAAAAGACGGTCCTGGATGGCAGTATATGCTGCTCAAAAATGACTACATATCTGTCTGCATTAATGGTGCCCTCACAGATGGTCCTTTTCCTCTTCAGCTCGGATAATACGACGGCTTTTTTTTCAAAAACGTTTTGAAATATGGACTCATCAGACCAAAAAACACAGTTCCACTGATCTGCTTTCCATCTAAAATGAGTCCGAGCCCAGAGACATCGGCAGCACTTCTGGACAGTGATGATGTACGGCTTCTGCTTTGCATAGTAAAGTCTTAACTTGCATCTGTGTATGCAGCGGCGAGTGGTGTTGACTAACACAGGTTTACTAAAGTTATCCCAAACCCATGTTCATGATATCCATTACAATCTGTTTTTTTAAGACAGTGATGTCTGACGGGTCAGAGATCATGTGTATTTAGAAGTGGTTTTCGTCTTGCCCTTTATGCACCCAGATTTGTCCAGATTCCTTGAATCTTTTAACTATATTGTGCACTGTAGAGGATGAAATGCCCAAAATCCTGCCAATTTGTCTTTAGGGAACATTGTTCTCAAAGTGCTGGATTTTTTGCTGAAGCATCTGTTGGTAAATTGACAAGTCTCGAATGATCTTTGCTCTTGAAGGACTAGGCTGTTTTTGGAGGCTCCTTATATACAATGACACGATTGCCTCGCCTGTTTAACGTCTCCTGTTTCACATCACCTTGTTACTTCAACTTGTCAAATTGTTTTAAAATCCCCCTGTCCCAACATTTTTGGAGCGTGTTGCAATCATCTGATTTGAAATTACTGTACAAAAAAAAAAAAAAGCAGTTCAATAAATACTAACATGGCGTATAAGTACTTTCCATTATATTAATGAATATGTGTGTAGGGTGGTCATAGTAATATATATATATATATATATATATATATATATATATGAATATATTAAATCTATTAATAGTAATTGGTCACAAAAACAAAAGACAAAACTCAATTGTCATAAACAAACGCTTTATTTTGTTTAAGCAAAATAGAATTTCAATGTATTTCTTTTGATTCTGGGCTGGAATTTGACAACCCAGCATGACTAGTCATAATAATAGCATGTTTACGAGCTGGCTCATAGAAAAATGTGTGACTTTTACTCCTATTTACTCCCGACTTTTACTTCATATCTTTTATTTTTTATTACCTGTTCCTGTCATGTCATGTGATTTCCTGTTCCCTCATGTGATCTTGTTGTGTGTTTCCCATGTTCATGTGTCTTGTTTTCATTGGTTCATTACTTTGTTATTAGTCTTGTCTTTCCATTTGTTAAAGTGAATTTAGTCTTGTTATCATGTTTATAGTTTAGTCTTGTCATTGGTCATCTATGTCATGTGCTCTACCATGTTCTTGTATTTAAGCCCTCGTGTTTGCCATTGTCTAGTGTCAGCTATTCTGTATGCAACTTTGTTGTTTTTGTCAAGTCTAGTTCATGTTTATGTTCATTTTTAGTTAGGGTTTTTGGATTACACGTTTCATAAAAAACAGCACTTGGGTTTATCTTGACACCATCGTCTCCTCGTTTGCCTGTTGCCAACAATCTTACGCCTATAGAGAAAAATAAACAAACCAACAAACAATGTTATGATGTTTTTTTCCTAAGTTTAACACCTCACCCTAAACCTAATCATGGTAAATAACTTTTGTGTACCACGTAATAGAGAAAACATAATTTTGAATAAGACGAAGGAAGTATATTACAGGTTATTCATGTCGTCAAGTCAAGTGTTTTTTATTGTCGTTCAACCATATACAGTTAGTACAGTACACAGCGAAATGAGAAAACGTACCTCCAGGACCATGGTGCAACATAAAAACAACATAGGGACTACACAGACTAAAAAACATTTCTACATAAAGTGCACATGCAAATTTGTGCAAAAAAAGTACATGACAGTACAATAAATTACTCTCACATATCAGTCATATGTTTTACATAAATACTGAATGAGTAACCAAAATGTGTTCACAGACCTTTCCTTTCTTAAAATAAAGTGTTACAATAAAGTGCCTTTTTGTATGAGCCAAGTCGTTGGATTTCCTATGTTTTCATCATCTCATACGAATTATTCTGAATTGTCATGTGACTTTGTTGAATATGACAGACACGTTCTGAACAGGTTTCATGAGATTCAGCAATGCACGTAAGCTCTCAATAAAATTACGTTTGTTATCACATTTAATAAGATGCTATTTTCATGTATTTTGGCCATGTTCTTAGGGAAATAGTATGGATAATAGTCAATTCCTTGATCAAAACAGGCTGCAAATGAAAGTAAAACGCATTCAACTTTGTTAAATCCTATTCGTCTTTGTTAAATTGATATCACACTTTCACAGAATAAACCAGGACTGTGTTTCAAACAACTCTTTTATCATGTTATGATGACACCAAAGTTGTCCCACCTCACATAATGGGACCCAACAGCGTTTGTGAGCAGTGTTGCCATATTTACATCTATAAAACTTTATATAGAAGAAATAACTCCTCGTGGCAGTTACAACCCAACATAACTCAGGTTTTGTGAGAGTTTCCCAGTCATCTCAATATAATGGCTAATATATCATTAATATAGTGTTATATGTTTGCTGCTTCACTGTCTGTGGGTTGTACACAATCTGCAACCTTCAAGAAGACATATACTGTATATTTCTGTTATAGGAGTTTATTATATTTTGCAACACAATGAGTCACTCATTTCTGAAAACCCCAAAGATCCAACAGTATAAATGAACACTGTCAAAAGATGATAAAGCTCCTGATTGTATTTTTTTATTTTTTTCTCCAAGGTTTCATACTTAATGTGATCAGAATTCATTTTTCAGAACAGAGGATCACTCTGTCGTACGTCTTGCTCAAATTAATGCTATCCGGTCTCGTAATCACTTGGTGGGAAATCATGTTAAATGAAGAGTAAAATTAAACATTATTAGATGAATTGTAAATCGAATTGAGTATTTTTGGTGTCACATCATATTAGTTGAGACTTCGGAAAGCATGTAATAAATAAGCACATTTAGACACTCCACTGTTTGGACTTTATTTGCATGTAAATTCTGTTGCTGCTGGCTGTTGCAAGAGGCTGTGTTCGAATGGATGTGACTGAATTGGTGGATTCAGGCTAATCACATATGTAACACAAGATGAGCTTGACTGACTGAGCAAAATATACGCCTCTTACTACAGTTCACAGGCATTAGCATCTTAATAAGGAGACTGATTTTGCCCCCAGGCTGAGGAAAGAGGGGCAGAAAGGAGGTATGGCAGGTGTGCTTATGTGTGTAAAGCAGAATTGACCCCGTCCCATTGAAGAACATGGGTTTGAAAAGGCTGGGACAAGTTCTGACATAGTATGGCGCTCGAGCGTGTTTTACTTTTTTGTATCTCACAACAGTTGACTTATTCAACATCGGAGAAATTCAATTCAGATTGAAATGGCATTCGCAACCCATTTTACATCCATAATGTGATGTACAAAATGTTGGCCGGGATTTTGTCCATTGGGAATTGATTCAATCATTCTGAAACAGAAAGCAGCCAAATCTAAATGCAAGTTTACTAAAACAATGCCTAAATAGTTAACATTGTCTAATAGCATGGGAGGCCAATGTGACAACAGCAAAATAAGAAAAGTGGCTTTCGATACGTAGCATGTTCTTATATTTTGATCAGAATAATGAAGAAACATATTTATTTTTCTTTAGAATAATGTGCATTGATAAATTACAGCAGGAGTCTTTTTAAGACCCCCACAAAATCACAATTAAAGTTTTGAGGGTTTTAGTCCATGTTTAGTAGCTTAAACTTTAAACAAATTACAGTTGGAAAACAGACCAAAAATACTGATGACTCCATGCGTATCCACATTTTTATAGAATATAATGCTTTTAAGAATATATTACCTGCCTCTGACTTGCAATGGAGTGCCACAATCTGGTTCTAGAAGTGAAAATCCCATTCATTTTCTCCATAGGGTAATGGTTTTTTAAAGATAACTTATAAACCTTAACAAAATAGACCTACCTTGAGCTCCGTGGTTGTTAAACGATTGCATATGCTTCAAGCCATTAGTTGGCATTATTATTATTTAGTTTTCTAAGAGTAAGAACTACACTACCCATGAGTCCTGAAGTTAATAAACCACCAATCAGAGTCATGTCAATCAAACTGCATCAAAATAGCTCTGCAGCGACCGCCCACTTCCATGTTGCACTGTGAATGACACAATCAAGTCGCTCTTACTAAGCTCTCAAACTACTTATATGCTTGTATGTATCTAAATATTTTAAAGTTAATTGAATATTTTATTTCGATGCATATAATCAACTAATTAAAATGAATAATTATACATTTGAATATGTCATTTGCAGTGCTTCATGGAATTGTAATATGCAAAAAGGAAAATTCTCTCATCATTTACTCACCCTCATGCCATCTCAGATGCATATTAACTTCTTTCTTCATTAGACCACAAATTAAGATTTTTAGAAGAATATCTCAGCTCTGTAGGTTTATAAAATGGAAGTGGATGGTGGCCAGGACTTTGAAATAGGGGTGATCATATATAGTTGATTTATTGATGGAAATGCTACAGTGCATTCAGAAAAAAATCTAAACAATTTGGTTAATAGGCTATCTAGAAATGTTCATGTTATTTTTAATTGCTCACGATAAAACTATTGTGCATGTTAATTATCACAGTATAACATATCATTGAATTTCGTCAAATGTCTAATTTGAAGTTCCAAATATCACAAAGGCATCATTAAAGTATCGAGATCCAACTCCAGCGGTTTAATCAATGTCTTACGATCCAATCTGTTTGGGTGAAAACAGACCAAAATGTAATTCCTTTTTCAATATACATCTTGACAGCGGTCTCCTTGTGGAACATGATTTCAAGCTCAATTACACTTCTGTAAAGGAATAAGGGAAAGGAGGAGGTGAGAACTGGCTTGACAATATAAATAATAGTTTTAATATAAAACTGAACAAAAAGACACAAATACACACATGACGGTCAGCTGCCGTAAACAACCTCTCTCTGTCGTAGCACCGTCCGCAGTCGGCCTTTATCCCTCTCGGAGGCTTAATTAGCCTGATGGGGACCGGGTGTGTATAATCACGACCCGGCCCTGCTCACCGCCCTGTCACATTCCTCCCTCGTTCTCTCAGGCTGGGGAGCCCCAGGCATGATGTAACCCCCCCCCCCCCACACTTTCCCTGGGGGAGGGCGTGCCCGAAGACCCTTCTGCAGGCAGGTCATCCCCGCCTTCATGAATCTGGGAGGGGACAGGGGGAGAGAAACAAAAATATTTTAAATATGGGGGGGATACTTCCTGTAACAGTGTAGTGCCCCCTTAAAAAAAACACTGTAAAATTTAAAAGAGAGGGTAAAGGCCAACGCGGAGTGGCAGTGGGAGAGAGAGAGAGATAAAAAAAAAAACACTTGTTAGTTCTCCGATACGGCATAGCTTGGTCCTTGGCCACTCCTCCACACTCTAACGGATGACAGCCACGCCTCCCAGGGCCAATCGGAGGCAGTCCTCCGGTCCCTGGCGGATGGAACACCCTGCTGCATTTTCGGGGAACAGAAGGGGTCTCCCCCGCCCCTGGCAGCGGCCCTGACCTCTCCAGGTGGTCAGTTAGGAACCCCTTCTCCGTTCCGCAGTCGCGGCCATCTGCCGGGGGATGGAGGAGCCTGGCCGTTCCTCCGCTTCCAAGTGGCCGTGCTCCTCTGTCCCTCGGCAGACGGCCGTGGCTGCTCCATTTGGGTGGATGGTAGTGGCGAGAACTCTACAACGACGCATCCCTCCTCCTTCCCGGATTTTCGGCACCAGTGTAAAGGAATAAGGGAAAGGAGGAAGCGAGAACTGGCTTGACAATATAAATAATACTTCTAATATAAAACTTAGCCAAAAGACACAAACACACACATGACGATCAGCTGCCGTAAATAATCTCTATCTCTCCTGCACCACACTCCGCAGTTGGCCTTTATCCTTCTCAGGGGCTTGATTAGCCTGATAAGGGACCGGGTGTGCCTTGTCACAACTTCCTATATCGCCATCTAGTGCTCTGAGCATGCCATGTGCTAGGAAGTGTAATCAAGCTTGAAATCATGATCGTGAGTAGAGATTAACATTGAATAAGGAGTAATATTTTGGTCTGGTCTCACCCAAAACCAATTAGATCGCTTCATAAGACATTGATTAAACCACTGGAGTTGTATGGATTACTTTTATGATGCCTTTACAGTATGTGATAATTGGACTGTCAGAGTTCTGGCCACCATTCACTTGCATTGTATGGACCTACAGAGCTGAAATCTTCTGAGATCCCTTCAATATGCCCAGCCCAATTGTTCTGTTTCAATAGAAAATATCTCAACATATGGTAAAAGAGCTTATCAAGCCATTTTTCAAAATTCATGTTGACTTCAAGAATTTTATAAACTTTTTTAAACTAAAACAGTATTAAGATTTAATTTCATTCCAATTCTTTTCCACCAAGTCCTTCCAAAACCCTTGAGGTGTCTTTTTTCCATGGAGAAAAGGAGACAGCTCATTTCACACCCTTTCTAAAACTGATCCCAGTTTTTGAAGGGCACATTGTCATTCCGCTCTTAAGTGAATAATAGCCCGTCTTTACTGGCGTTAGAAATTTGGGGAGTGATCGTCTAATCGCTCTGCACTGCTGGCTGATGGATCAGCGCTCGGAGCTAAGAGCTTGTCAATAGTAGCTCGGTAATTAACAGAGTGGCATGGAGCAGCAGCGAGATCAGACAGCAGGATTAGTCCTGCCAGGTTCTCCTCAGCAGTCGATACACACAGAGACAGAAACCTGAGTGCCCCAAGACTCATTGACATACCTACACCAGATAGCACCTTCAAATTATCCTGACCATATCTCTATCATTCATGCTTTGTGCATAGCAATGTCGGCTCAAATTTTCTGAATTGTACAATCACTATTCTCTATCTTACTATTACTATTCTCAATCACTATTCACATTCATTGTGTTGAAAAACAAACTGATCTCACAGTGCAAATGGAAACAGTAGGTTGACTTTTCTTTAGCTAAAATTGGTCTTTGTTCCCTAAATTCAAAACACTGCCCCCAGTGGCCAAAGCGGTAAGTGTTGCTGGGCGTATGGCAATGAGTGAACTCCATTTTCCAGGTGAAATGTCCATAGAGGGTTTTTAAGAGAGTTGTTTTCAATTATATATATATATATATATATATATATATATATATATATATATATATATATATATATATATATATATATATATATGCAAATTAAAGGTTGACTAATATTGGATTGTTGTACTTTCTTGTGTTGATTATTGGGGTTAACTAACACCCCCTGGCTGTGATGCATCTCATTGTTTTTTTTAGCATCTCATGCCAGAGTTAAAATGACTTTTAGTCAACCTACTTCTGTAAACGAGAGGAAAAAGACTTGTCTGTTTCAGTCTTGTATATTGTATTTCTGTAGCACTTTCATTCAGGCCAATAAAAGTCACACACTACCAGAACAGAGTCTAATGGAACTTCCCTAATATCCGTTTGGCTCAAACATCGCATTTGTTGCCAAATGATCAAACGTCATGCTGGAACTTTTGACAGTTGGACTCGAGACTTACATAAATACAAGAGAATGAGAGTGAAAGAGTACTGGCTCTGGATCACTCCTTGGCAGTCAGCTCATTAGAGCAGAACCCAACGCTTGGACAGTCTGAACGGTGCTTAAAACAAACTGAAAGCCATTCACCATTCAGCCTGCTACTCGTACAACTAACAGCTCAACCCAGCAGGCGTCTGTGCTTTTACAACATCGCCATTATGAAGTGGAACAGGTCAGTACGAGAACGGCTGAGAAGCAGCTTTCACCGGCTGCTGTATATTACATGCTTAACCTATCATACACAATTACTGTTTAGAAAAGGGCTGCTTGACCTTTAACAAGAGAATGGGAGCTTAAACATTCAAACAGGCCTGGCATCATGACTTTAACAGGGTATGGTGCAGATCACTGTGTGAGAGTGAATTGTGGGCACGATTCATTGTAATAATATGGGTTTCCTTTTATTTATTACACATAACGGTAAATGTTAAAATTGCATGACTGTTAGGCGCACACTGTATCAATAAAAATTTATAGATTTCTAAAGCTATATTTTAAGACACTGAAAAATAATGCAGGAATGCCAAGTGTAATTTCTGCACCACTAGCATCACCCAACAGAACTGCAAATATAACTAGACTTTTCAACATGATCTTATGATGGCAAATTTTTGCAAAATGACATTACCTGTGTCATTCCACATATCATGGCATTTCTGATGTGTAGTGTCCACTGTGTGGCGCTAAACTGACTTAAATGTTTGTCCAAATGGATGAGGTTTTTAAGGTTAATGCTGTATCGAGTTTAAAATCGAAACACCCTACCTTCCTACCCTAAAACTTAAACCTAAAACTAACCGATAGTGTCATAAAAGAAAACACAATTGCTTTTTTCTATGACACGTTCGGATCATATGCCGACTCTCATGCTCTTCAGGACTCATACCCCAGGCCTTTGCATCGCCAGTGCAATGCTCTATCAGTTGAGCTACCGCGCAAATCACATTTTAACAAGCAGAAAGTATTTTAACATTGAAAAAATGACACACATCACCTTTAAGTGCAATCTAAATGTGTGAAACATTGAATAGAAGGCATGTAATGCAGTCATTTTGATAACACCTGTGAGGTGAGAAATTATTAATTCTTTTAATTCGATCTGAACCTCATTAACTGATACTGAACACACATAGAAAGCAGGGACAATATCACAGGAATGGCTTGAAGTTGTCTGAACTTGTCCAGAACAAATGCGTGATTGCTCTTTCGCCTCTAATGATACACGCGTGTATGTTAGATTGATTTGACCCAACAAAAATAAAAGAAAGAAATGTCATACAGGATTTTGATTGCTTTAGTTGAAACAATGAGAAACATGCAAACACTCACTGAAGCTAAACGCTTAGTGTCTGCATGCTTAACAGTCTGGGACGATTTTGTAATTGGCTCATTTTAGATATCAGACCCCCATTTAATAAAAGGTCTTGCAGATTCAAGGATGAATAGTAAAATTTGTCCTGAGGGCAGGTGGATTTAATTCCCATTTGGGAAAGTCAGTCGCCCACAATAACAATGCATACATATGTAAACATGCACAACATACAATGAATCTCAATAAATACATGATGATATGATGTTTTGCCCAAGTGCTGCTTTTCATTTTTAGAAAACATAATTTAATAATGCCAAAATGGATTAATAAAACATTATAAAACTTGAAAAAAAAAAAAAAACATATATATATATATATATTTATTGTGTGTGTGTGTGTGTTTGTGTGTGTGAGTGCGCGCGTGTGTGTGCGTGTGTGTGTGTGTGTGTGTGTGTGTGTGTGTATGTGTGTGTGTGTGTGTGTGTGTGTGTGTGTGTGTGTGTGTGTGAGTGTTTTAATCCAGTGGGTATTTCTCAGATTTGGTTTATTTTAAAACCAAATTTTATATTGACACATGCCTTAAAGTATACAGAAAATATATTGGACATTTCGACCGTTACACTTTCATTGTACTGAAAAAAATTTTATTGAATGGAGACTGAAACTAACTTGGGTCTGGAACAACATGAGTGAATGATGAGATAATTTTCATTTTTGGGTAAACCATCCCAAACTTTTGGTAAATTTGAATTATCTCACTACTATTTCCCCAGCAAATAAATAAATAAAAATAATTATAATAAAACAACAAATATATAACAAATATATAACAAAAATATATATATATATAAAATCAAATATTGCTCAAGCAAAACATATTTTTATGATAATATTGTGTAAATCAGTGAATTATTTCTTTTCCTATGTCCTCAAAATCAAAAGTTTTTCCATCCTATTAGTCTTTTGTAGTATCCCTTTAAGAAACAACAGATATAACCATCCAGGAAGTGACATCATTTTTGAGGGACAGTAATAGCACAAACATCAGAACAAACTCTAGTAATTATTAGCGATGGTTTTTATGAAGTTTTGTAGTATTAGTTGGTTTGTCCCACTCTAAAACATCCATTCATGTCTCATAAAATAAAAAAAAGATGAAAATTAAGGTGAAATCTCAATCTCTTACTGAGCAATTGCGAACTTTACCTCTTTATTTCCTTTCTTGCCCTTTAGTAAATAATCAAGTTATAGTTCATAATGCTTAAGTGCCTTATTTTAAGCAGAGCATATTTCTGAATATCTTGTAAAATTATTACTTAAATTCCAACACATTTTGATATTTTTAAAGTTGCATAGTTCAAAAGCTAGTCTGCTGCATAACATGAATGACCCACCTAATGCCTTTATTAACGGGACGCCAAGCAAAGCCAACATCCTGTTATTCAGACATACAATATTCAAGAACACTTCATATGAGTCAAGAGCCGACGATAATATTATTATTGCTCTAAAAACATTAGTCCACAGTGAATTTGCTGCATTATTAGTTCGACTGAGCCGAAAATTGTGTGGAATCATATGCGTTTCAGAGTTTCACCCAATCTGAATGAATAAATTATGTCTCTTTCCTAATGGACATGCCTACTTAAACACCGCATCCATTATTAATTCAACAGAATCTGTGACAGATGAGCTACAATAACGTCCCTGTTCCTTGTTTCCCCGATCACCCGTTACTGACTACAGTATGCAGATAAATGATTGTCACCTATTCAAATATTTCTTGAAAACATCTCCCTTCACAAGCAAACTAAAGCCCTTTATATGAGGGCGCCACTATGTCTGATTTAATGGGCAGTTTTTAAGGCAAGAACTGCTGACCAGAAATGTTCAATATTCCACCCTCTGTTCTCGTATACTCACCTTACCCTGAGCCCAGATGAAATGTGGCTTTAATTAGCGCGAAAGAAGTCCTATCAAAGCTACGTTCACATTAAATATTCAGCTTTCTTTTCCGAGTAGATCAAGGGGGCTTAAAACGAAGCTATTCTTGACTTTAAACAGCCTTAAAAAATACGCGTGAGATCTGCGGGATAAAATTGCACCTTGTTAGGTTATAACCTAACTCTCTATTTGCTTTAGCCGTGGATTTAATGGGCCCATCCAAAGAGGAGGGCTTTCGCACACATATACGCTATTAGCCTTGTCATTCGTTTAATAATGACGCTTTATGAGCCATCTCCTTTACATATTTACTGTCTTTACCCACACAGACTTGCATATGGCCATTTAGAATGTCCTGCATTGCCCCGTTGGGGATTCCTGGATGTGGCTCCATTTGCTTATATACAAAACTCCACCCTCCAGGGACGGCATTAGGCATGACCTTTCACCTCTCCAAATACCCTGTGGTTTATGCGCTCTAATAACGTGTGGCAAATATTTACCAGCCTGCATTTTGACATATTGGAGCACCACTGTGAATATTAGAAGATATTTTCTGCTCAATCGGGTTTCGATGTCAAGGTAGACGGGTACCCTGGAGAAAATACAGTGCAATATAGAAAGCACCAGCTAGCTTTCTTTATTTTGAAAGCCACTGAGCCTGGCTGGCTTACATAATCAGACTGAATGGAGGCAGATTAGCGAGCATGCATATACAGTACATCTAAAATGTTTCACGTCCCAAGTGGACGTCAACTGTGCAGGGTGCTGTTATGGGGTTAGTCACCAGAGGATGTGGCTCTTTAGGAGGGCACAATAGTGTCTGAATATGTTGAGATGTGGATTTAAGGCTGTGAATGGATTATTTTCTGGATATTAGCAATTCTGAATGGCCAGATGGCTTCCAGTGCACACACAGACAAACACATAGAGGCCCACCAAGATACCTGAGCTGCTTAATCCACAGTGGAAAAAAGGTGCTTAAAGGGATAGTTTGCCTAAAACATATTCCCAGAAGTTTCTGTCATCATTTACTTAAGCATATTTTTTCTTCCTTTGCGAATCAAAAGCAGGTGTAAGGGTATGTAAATGATGACATCATCTTCATTGGTGTGAACTATAACTTAAAACTGCACCGCCAACTCAAAGGTTATGGGTTCAATCCCAACAAATTGTGACCATGCAATAGAGTTGCTAAGATAACAGTCCTGATCTATAACCATTACACGCTTGAGCAAGACACTTAACCCCAGGTTGCACCGGCGGGACTGTTCCTGAAATTAGCGTACTGTAATTTACTTTATATTAGAAGTATCTGCTAAATGGCTAATAACTAAACAAACCATTTGACGCCATTACAACACTGATCATCAGTCCTTGATTTTGTACGAAATAAAGTAAAAACCAACGGAAGCCTTCAGGTGAATCATTCCTCTAGCATCTTGCATGACTTCAAGAAGGGGCAACACATGAAAATGGAATTTCATTCCCCATTTGCTCTCGACTCAATTAGTTCTCATCAAAACAGGAATATTTCCCATGTAAAATATACAGAGAAAGTCTTTTAATCATTGTAAAAAGGCCCATGCTCCACATGTCTGAGAAGATTTCAAGGAAGCAGACAATTAGAAGCTTGAAAGTCTGAATATACTTGGCGAGTTCGGTTAAGTCTACATGTAGCTTATGCTGGTGTTTCTATAATTTAGCAGTGGTGTAATTAACAGCTATAATGTATGGTACTTCCCCTTGAAGGTCTAAGGTTTTGCATCTGCATATGAAATATGAAATACCATTTTCAGAGGTCTTTGTTGTGGGAAATTCTAATGACAAGAAAAAAGGAAGAGTTCTTTCTTGCTAAAGATGTCATCAACTGTAAGTCTTTGATTTTAGATTATTTGACATTGGACCATTGACTCAACCTACAACACAGTCGTGTAAATGTGCTTGATTTCAAGAGACTGGCAGTACTGTAAACCTCCTTAAGTCGTTTTGCTTCTGGACCCAGTGTTTAAAGTGGACATCATGTGGCTACCCAACACAATACCAATTTTTTTTTAAAGTTTTGTTCGTGGTTTTCAGTGTGTAAGTTACATTGTATTATTTGAATAGTTTTGTTTTCCCAGCTGTCTGCGATCATATCACAACAGACCTGCAACCCAATTTAATGTTGTGTTTAGTAACTTTTTATTACTTTTTAGTACTTAAAGTTTCTTACTTAGATAGGTAAGTGGCTAAATAGTGATATACTACGCAAATTGGCTTGATATTTTTAATTTAATGCAATTTGAACATTTTAAGTTTGGCTTCAGGGTCCAATCACTTTTTGGGGGCCATTGTAGGCTCTTCTAGTTTGTCTAATCTAATGCTTTTTCAAATACGATAAAATGCACAATATTATCCTGTGTTTTAGATTTATTGTGCTGCTAATGATATAAATATGTATACTACAGTACACATGTTGGTGCAATAGCACAAATGGTGCCTTTGTGCTTATTTAATCTATAGACTTTAAACCTGTATCACAAGGATCTTAGAATCCTCTAGATGGCTTTGCAGTTAAGATTGCTCTTGCATGGATTTGCACATCTCTGCGGCTCTTCCAATGGGGAGCCCAGATAAGTAAATGTTCTCCATGCGTTTGTCACATGATTAACCTACATGCGAAGCTAACAACGGCATGATGTGGCTTTGCATTCATCTGCATGTCCTCCCCACTCACTGCCTACTTAACTTGTAAATTTTGCTGAACTGTAACCTGCTGTCTTATGGCCGTTGATTCTACACGTCCCTGCAGATGGGCTGTCATCAGAGAAATGTGTGTGGTTGGGTGTGAGTGTGCAGCTCCACACTCCATGTAATTGTGCGAAGAAGTGTGTGGAATTCGGAGGGAGTTCTTCCTCTGACTGATGATGCGTTTCCTGTCCTCCCAATTTCTCATTTTTCACCACATAAGGAGGCAAGACCGCATGAACAAGATTTCTACATTATTCGACCAGGCAGACGGTGACACATTGGGGCGAATTCTCTAAAAAGTCCAATCCGGTCTCATGACAAGCTTTAGTAATTGGTACGAGATGGTGAAAGTTTTTCCCAAAGAGAAAGTAAATGAACCATTGAATAATGTTATTAGGAATTATTTAACTACTACACCAAACCCTTAACCTAAATAAAGTGTTGGATAAAGGCTAGATAAAATGTGATGCCTGCATTTTATTGATTTGAAATTCTGTTTGTGATTAGTTTGCATGTGGGAATAAAAGTTGCACGATTTTGTGTGAATCAACTCTCATACTTTCTTATGATTTCACAATCCAAATTGTCACAGGTTGTCACAAGACTATGTTGAAACAGTCGCGACACTTTTGCAAGCACTATTTCGACATAAAAACCATAAAAAAGTAAAAGTAAATGATAAAATCCAGATTTCTGGAAAATAAATGGATGTTTTGTTTTAGTCAGTGAGTCTTCTTTTGACTTTGTTCTTTTTAATTAATTAATCAAAACTGTCCACAAATCGATCCAAATGATTATTTGATTAACCGGTCTGATTCAAAATGATTTTTAAAAATCACAAATACCTGGAACATGAAAAAGTCATCAGACTTTGTCAAAAATGGGTGGGAACCCTGACCTATGTATTTGGGTTGCTGATATAACTGGTCCATAGACTTTACTTTTATCCACCTCACTATTTTAGGTCAGAAATTCTACAAATGTATTTGGCAAAGTATACATACAGTATATTAGGTCCTATGACTGGTCACCACGCCCTTTACATTTTCCGCCATTTTTAAATTACCTTTTTGACTTTGGTAGTTCGTTTTAAATGCAGTGTGACTTTTTGAAGTAAAAATATTCCACGCTTTCTCAGTTAATACGAGGTCATATAATCTGCATGCGTAATATTTATAAAATAATTTGCTTTAATATGGATTGAATCTATAATTTAGTTATAGATTCAATGTATGTCACGCTGCAGGACGTGTCAAAATTAAAAAAGTTTTTACTGCAATGCCAACTACCCATGTACATAAAGTACATTAGTGCAAAAAAAAAAAAAAAAAAAAAAAAAAAAAAATATATATATATATATATATATATAGATTATGCTTTATGCATGTAAGTCAGCAGTGTTTACTTGGCACAATTAATCTTGCGCTAAAACCAAAACATATTTAAAATAAATGTTTGTGTAAATTTTCTATTGATTTTGAGCATGTTTGTGTCGTTACTTGATTTCCGTTGCTCTTGTAGTAAATTGTGCATAAAAACAATGCAAAGGGTGCATGCAAATATGCAACACTAGGTATAAGCGACGCCACTTATTTTCTTATAAAATCGAAACCAATCACAACCAAGTCCAATGTTGCCGATTCCAATGTACTGATACCTCTTAAACGTTTTTTTTTTTCCGCAACTTCTGAGAATAAAATGTCATTTTGACATTTATCATTATATTTCTAATAACATAATAACATTTTTTACAATTTACGAACTGTAAAAGCGCTGTGACTGAGCGTTGTCGGTGACTGCTTGCGTCTTTGGGTGAGTTCCCCCCACTATGTTTGTGAAATACAGTATTGCACGCTGTGCTTTTAGTGCACCACAATCTGAATCTACTTGATGAATAGTAAATTAATAGAAACACTAAAAATCACACCGATGTGCTGGTTAATCATGTTTAATAAGGCTACTGAATCCTGACAGGCATGGCACTTTTTTCTTATTTAACACTTCCACTGTTCACACTAAGTGCTGGCGTAAAAGAGTTTCAACTATTTTCGAATATAATTGCAATTAAGGGGTGTTCACAGCAGAACCTTGCGGCGTTTAACCTCGAAAAGACTTCCTCCACAATAATCAGCTTTTTAACAGCTAATGGCTGTGTTGTAAGTTCACACAGTGCAGACAGGGCTGTGAACAGTCCTGTTCATTAGCAATACCAACCACTTGGATTCCATCTACGACTTAATAAGACCAGCGCTCAGGTTAGAGACATTTAGGTGACAGATTAACTTTAGTTCTTGTTATCACATCTGATCTACATGGCAAACTTGTCACAATTAGTTCTTTCTGTGATTTGCATGGATCATCTTTTAATAAAACAGCAGTTCAACCACTTCCGTACTTAAAGGGATACTGTACATAAGAGGGAGGAGATGATGGCAGAATTTCCTTTCTTTGGATGAACTAATCCTTTAAAGTCAACTCTGTTTGCTTTTTTAATGTATGTTCCTGGTCTTATTGTGAATGATTCATTGGTGCATTTTACTCCAAACAAGGAAAATAAAACTGTGTCTTATAATGTGTCATCAAATTTAGCTTTGCATCTGAAATGACTTTCCTTTTGGTTGGCATCCACAAGCTGTCTTAATCTCAACCTCCACTCAGCATCTGCCATACAGAGACCATCATATCCAATCCTCATCATATCCTCATGGATCAAATCTAGAATCACAGTACATTTATTTATTTATTTATTTATTTATTTTTCTCATTGAATATCCTATTTCACACAGACATAGAAGTAAAATCACATAACAGTAGTAAAATGGTCTTAGTGCAGATCTGAGTCAGTTTGATGCTGAGTGTGGTTCCTTTAGTTGTAGTGAGAGCATTTTTCCGAAATCTAATGTGCACACCAGTGAACTGCACCTGAGCTCATTTGAAAGGGTGAGATGTGCTGCTTTTCACATGAATTCTGGTATGGTTCACAATCCGGTAGGGATGGGACAATATGGTTATCTCACGATTTGGTTCCATATATGATATGAGGTTCACAATTTTATATAATAACATAATTCTCAATAATTAATTTTTTTTTAATTTTGCACAAAATGCACCTTTCTCTATTAGAAAAGATCACAAACAAATTTGCCTTCAAAAATATTGGGCCACATTCAAGCTGATTAGGTGCAGAACAAGCAATATAACTGAAAGCACCTGTCCTGAAAAAGTATATGAAAATCTATATTTAATTATTTTTATTTTTATCTTATAATTTTCCATCATTGTAATAATCACATTTGAACTTATTACAGTTTTAAAACTTCTACATTCTAACAATTAATATTATGTCATAAAATTGTATACATAATAATTAAATTAGCTATCAATGTTTAAAATGATGTGGACAATTTACAAGTAATAACATTGATGTTTACATTCATTTGCATTTTAAGTGTTAAAATGCCTACTGTCACTTTAAGAGTTCAACCTGCATCTGGCTGACTTGCACAGGTGTTCCTGTTCATTCATTAAAGGTACACTCCGTCATTTGAAGTATGGTCATTTTGCATCATTCAAACACAGTAGATTTCAGTTACCAATGCCATTGCACAAATTTAATATGCACAGTAAACCAGTTTTCATTTAATCCATGAATGAATGTGTCCAATAACAGGGCAGTTACTGAGATTAAGCTTGTTGTATTCAGATGGTCATGTGATGCTAACATGGCTGCCCCCGTGAGATGCCCCAGCACAATGTAAAGAGCTTTTATAAGGTCACTGAACTCTTCATCTCACACGAGTTGTCATGATATTATACAAATGTTTCAAAATGACTGTTCATTTCTTTAGGAGTAAACTTTAGAGCAAAAATTCTGAGTGCACCTTTAAAGAGAGAGTTTATAGCACTTCCCTATTATTTGTAATTAAAATAATTGCTCTAATTAAATAATAATAATATACTAAAAAATCTAATTATTAATTAATAATTAGTTGTATTACACATTTTTCCAACCGGGTCTCATAGAATCACTTTACCTATTTATTTTAATTTTTTTCTGAAATATATATACAAGTCTGGTTGTACATATAGCAGCAGTTCCAACAACAATGACTTCTATTCACTTTCACTCAAAAAACGATTAAAATGGTAGATTTTCAGTTTGTAAACACTTACTTTTTGCTCTGTTCCTCACACAATGCTATCTTATGACATAAAAAAACTAGTGCATGACTTCTAAGATGATTATTTTTAATGTTTGCGTTAAATAACCAACTACAAGCTTATTCAATCACGATCAAATTGATAGCAGCTCAACTGATAGAGCATTACACTTGCGATGAGATCCACCGGGGTACAAGTCCTGAACAACATGTGAGCCAAAAGTGTCATAGAAACACAACAATATGACGTGGTTGCTTCAGTAATTGTTTTTTCATCTCACATTTGCTTTTTCTGGCACTATCGGTTAGGTTTATTACCGGTTATTGGTTATTGTTTTTTTTTTTAACTAGTTCATTAACCTGAAAAACCTCATCTGCTTTCAAGAAAATAGAACTTTTTCTTTTAGCGCCACCTAGAGGACATTTCACCTCGGAACTGTCGTAATTACTGTAATCAACCATGTAGTATAATTTTGCACAAATGTTGTTTATCTTTTATTTATTTCACGTGATAAGGCTCGCAAAAAGGGTCAGTTCTGATTTCATATTGACTTTAAACAAAACATTAGTGTTTTAGTACAGTTCAAACGAACTGAACAATAACTCTCATTAAATAAAAACAGACAGGGGCCTCTTTGGATCAAAACAATGCACAGATTTGCACATGCATATAAAGGGATTTTACAAGACTTCAAGTTAAGATGTGCATAGCAAGTCTTAAGCAATTACGAACTAATTGTTCCTCCTAATTGCCTTTCGGAGGACTTCGGAATTCCATAGAACGTTCCCGACACAATGTTATGACAGCTCAGAACGAACAAGCCGAGAGAGTTTTAAGTGTTCTCGTGCGCTGCTTTTTAATCTGAGCCCGGCAGATGAGAGGCTCAGTAATTGCTATATATTGCTCTTTGTTTCAAGGACCTTTGATGATCCCAAAGCCATGCCTTTATCAGAAGACAAAGTAATTAGAAGGGAAAATGAAGGCAGGGAGGTGGGGGGAGAGGACGAGGGTCTTGTCTTCTGATAAGCAGACTTCTCACCCTCCATGTACACTCTGATTATTTTCTTCGCCTGTCTGTTTGTTTCACAGTGCAAATGAAGATTCAAATGTGCAGTGGGCATGTTGTTGTGTTTGCACTGTTTAATAAGGATAATAAAACAAGGTGATAATGGGTCAGGTTTGATGGGAAAACCACTTGTGACATGCTGGCAGTTTAGTCATGCAGAAATATGCTTGGTATTCAAAGAGGAACTGCCAAATACAACACTAGTCCAATGTTTGGACACCTACACATTCTTTATTTATACAGTTTTTTTTTTTCTTTTTCATTTTCTTTTTTAAGACTTGTAGTAAAGTCTTAAAATCTACTAAACACAATTCAAGATATGGGAATTATGTACAAATAAATAAATCAGTGGCAGATGGGGGGAGTTATTACAGTATTTTTGCAGTTGCATTTGTTGAAGCTAGTGACACTCAAATTACATCCTTCACATTGAAATAAATGTTTTAGTTTTATTTCTTCAACTTTGGGCACTTTAAGAACAGTGAATATATACAGTATAAAGTATTGTTAAAACACGTTTCACACACTCACAAAAAAAATAAATAATATATATATATATATATATATATATATATTAACAATATCCAACCGAGTTTGTAAAATAATGACAACATTTTAAGTATCCTTAATACAATTAAATGATATTTTCATACTTTTTGCATAATTTGGCAAAATTATAGCTTGTTTGGAAATGACGCCCATTAAAAATATTCAGCTCGCAAGGGATATTTACCATATTATATTGTCCCAGATTTAATCTCAGCATGCTCTTCACCGACACTTTTGTCCACTAGGTTAACATGTACAACAGTTTTGAAAAAAATAAAAAATAAATAATGTATTATAGGGGATATTTTTTTTTGGGGGGGGGGGGCATTATGCCTGTGGGACAGTCATATTTTTGGGAAAAATTATAGATTTCATTTTCACACACTAAATAATGAATACATTATTTATTGGTTTATATTTCAATCCTCTTTGTTTAGATTATCATAGTTTTAAACATTTATTAACGTGTATTTTTGTAATGGATTTGTTACAGGTAAATATTGAATGCAAGGATAAAACAACTAAATCTATACATAAAAGGCATTTGAAATGTACAAAAATAAATTATGAAGGCCTGGTAAAATAGTTTCTTTCAGTTTTAATAAAACCTTCATATAAAAATAAAAGTTGTTCAATTTAATATAACTCAACCCCTGGGACATGAAAGTGTATTTGTCTATAAAGTTATGTTCAAGCAACTAAGCATAACGCTCTTCTTTAATAGTTTTTAGTTTTTTTTTTAGTTTTTTTTTTTCAAGATCATGGTAAACACTAATAAAAACATTCATTCCAACCTTTTGACAGGCACTGTGTATAACGCTTGCACAAAGGGCAAAGCACATATGGAATATATATATATATATATATAATTTGATTTTTTTTACAACATTTCTTAGAATATCTTCCTCTTTTTCCTTTTCCTGCTGCGGAGCTCAGGGTTATAAACACACACATGGTGGGAGAGTTTGAGTTCAGGATCAAGTTCGCAGGAGGATGAAACTGATCCAGGATATTCCAGCCAAAAGGATGTGTCTCATTTAACAGGGAATTTCCTCCTCCATGGAGCGCAAGGAAGAGAGCGAGAGGGAATTGATATGTGGGATGTATAGGGTAAACCAGGACGCTGAGCCAGAGGGGGTTATTTGGAAATCATTTTAGTCCTATATAGAAATACTAAGATAATAGGTATGTGGGGGCCCTGGGTAGCTCATGGAGTATTGACGCTGACTACCACCCCTGGAGTTGCGAGTTCGAATCCAGGACGTGCTGAGTGAATCCAGCCAGGTGTCCTAAGCAACCAAATTGGCCTGCTAGTGAGGGTAGAGTCACATGGTGTAACCTCCTCGTGGTCGTGATTTAGTGGTTCTCGCGCTCAATGGGGCGTGTGGTGAGTTGTGTGTGGATCGCGAAGAGTTGCATGAGCCTCCACATGCTGTGAGTCTCCACGGTGTCATGCACAACGAGTCACGTGATAAGATGCGTGGATTGACAGTCTCAGAAGCGGAGGCAGCTGAGACTTGTCCTTCGCCACCTGGAGTGAGGTGAGTAATCGCATCACCACGAGGACCTACTAAGTAGTGGGAATTGGGCATTCCAAATTGGGAGAAAAGAAAGAAAAATAAGATAAAAGATATGTTTAAAATTGAGACAGAAAATTGCTATTGAAGGTAGATGACAGTTTGTTAGGTCTAGAATCATTTATATGCAGATGCCACATTGTTTTATATTTTGCATTGCCTTTCAGACATTTCGAAGTGTCCAAATACATTTTGCTTGAATACTTGCAATGGTGAGATCATTTGATGAATCTAGATTAATCTGTTTCTGTATTAAGCACGTCTTAAAAGGCCACACAAGACTGATCCATACATTAGTAAGTGAAACTGTTCCACACACTGTGAATGTGCTTTGGTCCAATGACAAATTTGTTATGGATCCATACGGTAAACCTTATTGTGTATCATCCATGAGAGAACACTGACCTTTTCTTATACACATAAATGGATTGAACAATTGAGTTTATAGGTTTGCTAATTCATTTATCTTATTTTATTTATTTTCAATTGGTGGAACAATATTTCAGGCAAATGGTAAAATTCAAGGATTTTGGCAGTATGAAAAATTTTATATTGTGGTAACAGTATAAATCACCAAGTATATTGGCTGGAAATTCAACAAAGGAATATTAAATAACCATGTGATAATGCCTATTTTGGATTATGCAGTTAATTAAATTGTTTCTAATTCTATATTTTGTTTGAATATTTACTTCATATTTAAAATTAACAATTAAAAAAAAAAAATGGTGGGCGGGGGTGTTCCCCTTTTTCACCCGATTTGGAATGCCCAATTCCCAATGCACTTTTAAGTCCTCATGGTGGTGTAGGGACATGCCTCAATCCGGGTGGTGGAGGACGAATCTCAGTTGCCTCCGCGTCTGAGATCGTCAACCTGTGCATCTTATCACGTGGCTTGTTGAGCGCGTTGCAACGGAGACTTAGCACGTGTGGAGGATTCACGCCATCCACTGCGGCATCCACGCTCAACTCACCACTCACCCCACCTAGAACGAACCACATTATAGTGACCACAAGGAGGTTACCCCATGTGACTCCACCCTCACTAGCAACCAGGCCGATTAGGTTGCTTAGGAGACCTAGCTGGAGTCACTCAGCACGTCCTGGGATTCAAACTAGCGAACTCCAGGGGTGGTAGACAGCATCTTTACCACTGAGCTACCGAGGCCCCCTTACTTTTAAATGTTTTTTATTTTTTTATTTTATTTACACAAAACAAAATATGAGATTATTCATAATAAATGTGTAAAATAGTCCATATTCGCACCTAAGACCGCACATATAGTAAGTTCAATTCTATACAAATCTCATCAAGTTGCGAAATTTCTCGACAACCGTAAACAACGTATGCTCTGCTTTGAGTTGTGTTCCTTTCTACTGTTTTTTAAAAACAATTTCTACGTAAACATGCTAGTTGGAAATTGTTGACCAACTGTGTCTCTTTTTTAACTTTTAAACATGTGCGTTGAGACACTTGCATTCTGTTCCATTCCATCGCACTGCGTCTAGTTGGTTTTAATGTTAGAACGAGTGCTGTTTGAACGCTCCCTTGAATTACATGTTTTTTATTGTCTTTTTTGGGACACGTCCCACTCTGTAGGTTTGCATAACTCCATGCATCTTTATCCTTTGCATGTGTAAATAACATAAAGTAGTCCTCCCCACTAATACCCATGCAAATACATTTACTGTGGTATAATCAATATAGCAAACTCGATGATGGCTGACATTTCTGACGTTGCACAGCACAGTATAGAGTCATACTGCCTTGCCAAATGAATAATGAAATATTGCAGTTTGTGTAATTATGTGTGAAACTGTCCCGAAATTAAAATGATTTCAGGGTAGATTGTGAACAATTGAGTACCTTGCTATAGGGACTAAACTGCTGGACCCTTGGGACAATAAACCCCACAAGAGAGTGTGTGTGTGAGTATGTATGGAGAGGAAACCAGACCGCACATCACTCTGTCACCACAAATGGGACATGTGTAGGAGGTACACTCTTTCTTGAGCACATTTTGGTTTTAAACAACACACTGTGGTTTCCTTGTGTTTTTGTTGGAATAAATCTTAGAGCTTTTGGTGTATAACACCTATCAACTCTACGAAGTACATTTTTTATTTTTTTTGCCCTCTCAAGAGTAATAAAGTATTAATATTTTCAAACATGCCAATATAATCCAGCATTCAATAGCTAATTTGATCAGCCCAAAGCGACTCCCTGCGAATCTGAGGTCACAAACCTATGCAATTTGTGAATTTGATTGACGGTTGTGCGGCTCACTGATGAGATTTCCAGAAGTTTCTCTCGCTCGTGGTGATTTTACTGAGCTATGTGATTTGTTGGCGGCCTCGCGGGACAAATTTGAACACAGAACCACTGAAGAAAAAAGTTTTGTTACGGTTGGTTCATTCAACATATTGTTGTACTTAATGCAAGGGTAAAAAATGGTCACTCTTGTTTATCTAAGATTAATCGGCGAGAAGGTTGCATATAACTGCGTAGAAACAGATGATGAATCTGGCCGATTGTTCATGTCTAATGGCGCAGAAATGATGTGACACTGTAAAAACTCAACGTTCTGACAATTACGCCAAGCCTGGTCACAGTCAACTTCGATTTACACTGAAATATGTGGATTATTTCAAACCGGCATTCTTACTGGGTGAGGTACTAAATGATGAGGGGTTTTTTTGATAGTCGCATTCATTACATGCAGCTGCTTTCAATCTATTGACATAAGGAGGAAATAAAAGAGCTAAAAGCCCCATAGTTTCACTTGTATAAACCTGATGCATTAGTGCTCTGACCACCTGCATATTTTTCCACCAACCTCATTAGTGTGTTCCTCCCAGACTGTGGGTCTATCAGTACTTTAGTGCGTACCATGTAATTTGAGTGAGCACCGGATAATAAAATTATATGAAATGAAATTACATACACGAGGAAGAAAAAAAAATACAGGCTGAACTTTGTTTGACCGTTACCTTCTCTTGACTTTAGATTTACAAGTCTGGTTCAGGTGGGCGTAGAGATAAAATAAAAGCCTGCTCTGCATTATGTTTTTTGTTTTTTTTGCACTGTGGACTACTTGAAAGTGTATAAACTTGGATGATTGGAAATTACCATTTTTAAGTTTCTATAATAAAACAGCGAACTCCTTTGTCCTGCTTTTTTTTTTAATATTTATTTCAATTAAATACACTATTAAATAATTTTTTTCACACTTTTTGTACAATTTAGCAAAATTACAGCTTGATGGCAAATGACGGACAAAAAAAATAATATTGATAGTGATATTTGCCTTGATTTTTTGTCACTTTCATATTTCATCTCAAGCATACTCCTCATTGACACTTTTGTCGACTTGGTTAACAAGTGCTATAACCAAAACACACACACACACACACAAAAGAAACGCCTTTATTATAGGGGCAAAATTGTTTGGTTTGGTGGAAATGACGCCATAACTGTGGGATAGTCGTATTTTTGTAAAATTTGTTTGTAATAATTTTCACACAAGAAATATTGAAATGGCTTATTTCACTTTTTTTGGTTTAGATTATTATAGTTTTAAACATGTAATATTTTGTTTTATAATGGATTTTCATAGTTGAATATTGAAAATCTGTGTCTGGAACATTTGTACAAAAAAATGCATTTTTCAAAAATTTAAGGAAGGCCTAGAAAAATGGTCCAAGTCAGTTTAGGCCAAAGCTGGACTGGTAATATGGCTTTCTGGGCATTTTCCTGGTGAGCCGACGCAGTTTGGGGCTGATCAGGTGCGGATTGGCCATTGGGAGAACCGAGTGGGCCGGTGGGTCGGCATTAAATGTGTGGGGAAACAAATGGGCCGCGATAAGAAAAAATGAGCCATCGCAATATGCCGAACGGACCATAAAACGGTGGCGCGATATGCAGAAAAGGACAGTGAAGAAGTTTTTTCAAATTTATCCACTTGGGAGAGTGTTTACAAAAATCTCTGTTTTTGTAAAAACAGAGATGCCATATCAGTGTGGACATAAGACCAAAATGTGGCCTTAGTGATAAAATATATATATTTTTTAATAAAACAGATATGAAAGTGACTGACGATAAAGAAACCATATATATATATATATACAGTATATAGATGAACTACATTATATATATGACCACTCCTCTGTATGATCACTTTCATCTTCCTTGTTATATGTCTATGAGTCTGGTTTAAGTGGGAGTACAAAGAAAAAGCCCCCCATCTTGACCAATGTGAACTGTTACCATGTGACTCCTGTTGAGACTCTATGAGCTTGCCATCTTAAAAGCGTTTTAAATTTGGACTTTCATAATTAGCAGACACTTCTTACAGCTCGTCATCTGTGGCGGTCCCCTGGGGAGCTCTCATCTAATGGAGAGTGGCTCTTCCATCTGACGCTGTGTCGCTTCGAGTGCCATGCCACACCCCCACGCGCGGGCCACTGCTGTTGTATACCACCATGCCTTGGCACACATTAGTCTGTTACCCTTAACCACACAGGAACACTAACTGGCATGCACAAAATTCATCGCAGCCCTCAGGCATTATGGGCCCATAATTCTGTGCTAGCCCGAAGTGTGCTTTAACTTTGTCACGTGCTAGCATGATTGAAGGTTATTAGTGCTCTAGTGTTGCTCTCAGACCGCCCACAGTCCATTCACTGACCATCTAAAGCTTGTATGACACACAAAACTACAAAGCACTTGCGGAAATTGCAAGCTCCAATCAGATTACCTTGGAGTGAGGATGCAAATGTTTGTTTTGTTTACCTGGAATCAGTGTTAACAACCCTTAAAAAAAAACAGCTTTAATGTGGTTAGCTGGTCTCCCAAACTGGTTATGCTGGTCTGTTTTGATGTTTATAGAGGGGATTTGAGCACATAACCATGCTGACCAAACTGCTAAACACTGGCGATGCCAGCCTTAGAGGCCAGCTAGACCAGCTCAAACCAGGAAACTACTTTTTTTAACACTGCAAGGTACCTTGCTGCTATCTGAATGAGTTGTCACTTTGTAGTTAGCAGGTCTGCTTTTGTTTTGTTTGTTTTTTCTGATAAACTCACCCTTGAACCACATGTTAAAACAAACTTAACTGGTTGGTTGTTTTACATGTCTAATTGGGCAGTTCTTGGCCAGAATAAGATGCAAAGTGGACCAGACTTTATCTAGAAAGCCTTCAGATGATACAGCGCTAGTATGCTAGCATGAAGGGCTTGATTGTGTCTGCTGTAAAGCAGGTAATCCTTCTGTCAAATCATTTCACAGCTTAGTTACAAGCAAGCTTTGATAGACAAGCATTTGTGCCTCAGTACATTAGAGTAACAAAAGAACTACACAAGATATTTATATAGAGGGCCTAAGAACTGTTCAGTGGCTACACCTAGCGTAGCAGAGCGCTAAAACTCAATACAGCATCAGAAGCATTGACGTGTGTTTAAACCCAGCTGGTCAGCACTGGTAAGGCTGGATTAGTTTTACACGTCTGAGACCAGCTGGACGACCAGCTAAACCAGCTAAAAACACCTTGGTCAGGTTGGGAAACCAACTAAGACCAGAGAACAACCTGGCTAGTTTTAGCTAGTCTTTTCAACAGGGAACTCTCTGTGATGGGTTTATTTAATTCCGAGCTCAGCCGAGGGGTGAGAACATGATATATAGGTGTTGGGAAGATATCGCTGCATTTTTTATTTATTTTTTATGGTCTCGACTATCACAGTGACAAAAAGGTATACTTCATACCCTCTCACAGTTGACATGTGTGACATCTGGTTTTCACTTAGGCCTGCAGGAAAGATACCTTGGGAAATATGATGTCCAATATGGGAACTGGAGCTAATCTAAGCCAGCGGTACACAAATCATCTCTCACTCTCAGGCAAAAGAGAGTACTGCTTTCCAGACCTTCAGTGCATCTGTAAACAAATCATAGTATTAATGGGTATGGAAATGAATCATCCATTTCCACTGGCCTGTCGCCCTGCTCATGACAACAACATGATTTCTCTTCAGGCCTTTAAGTGGGATCTGCTCAGGCAGAGCAAGAAAAAATGTGGCACTTCTAAGATCTACACACCATAAAATATGACCGCACAAAGCAAATATGGGCATGGCAGTTCAGCCAAAGAAACAGACATGCTCAAGCTTCTGTTATTCATTGCAAAATGCCATAGTTTGTTTTAAAGAAACCATAGTTGCCTCTAAAGAAAATATCTGAAGTAACTGGCCTTCAGAATTGTCTTCTTAAATTCCAAAAGATTACTGCATAATATAAATATATTTATTATGTTTCGGTCTGTAAATGTTTCACTTTATGTCCTAAGACCCCCACCTACCACATCAGGTGCTGGTGCCACTATCTGTAGAACTTGGGTGGCACCATTGCCAATGCTCTCATATGTTAGTCTGGAGCCCTGGCTGGGTAACATGGCTGGGTTTAGTGGTGTTGGGAGGGCATTGCTTCCTTAGATTTGCCTCGAGCTTCCCCCAACTTCTGATGCCCTCAGCTTGACTGACAGCAAAATAATCAAAGGGCACTCCACCTCCTGGACTGATGCCGAAAAGACCAACGTTGCCCCAAAGATCAGATCTGCCGTGCAATGGCCAAAATATGTTACCTGGTAGATATAGTTGCATGAATAACAATGGGCAGGACTTCTTAATGTTATTTACACAAATAAACATGGAGTAATGCGAATATACAGAGTGTGACTAGTTCCAAACATGTGAAGAAGAGGAAGAACTTGCTATAAATAGTTGTTGGCCACAATGCGAAACAGTTTGTGGTGTTTGCGTTCACCTAGCAATACCACAATTTGACACGTTATAGAATTGAACTTAGTGTGGTCTTAGGATGCACACACCAATGGATTTTGAGTCTAAACCCTCCGTTTAACAGCGGGTTCAATTGTTTCGAGTCTTTTGTCTGCAATGTTGATGATGATATCTGTGAAAAATAGGCCTCAGATGGAACAATGTGACCTTTTTATGCTGATGCTCGCTTATCTGCTTTTATGTCTTGGGCACAAAATGTACTTGACAAGAATGTACTTATGTAAGCGAGAGGAAACAACCCCATATATGAGGATTTGGGGGTTTTGAGGTTGGGGGTGTAACCAGCCTTGTGTGACAAGAACCATATAAACCCCTTGCATGCTTTTAATAAATCGAAGAACTGCTTGCGACATTCTGCGTTCATGCATTTCTTCCCACCGGTGAATTCATCTCCTGATCGAAGAGTGACTGTGAGGAAGACAGAATAAAGCATCCAAATCGTATTTTACTAAGAATATCAAAACAAGAAGCTTGAAGAGTTCTTGCATTATGAAGTTTGATTAATTCCAGTTTGCTTTAGTTACACCAATACATTTTAGTTTAAAACCACATACATTTTGCTACGTTTAGGCCTCTTACTCACACAAGAATGGTGTTTCCCTAAAGCAAAAATTTCGAATTTCAAATATGCTCTTTATTACCGAAACTGGATGAGTGTGGATGTGGCCCTATTGCCTTGAAAAAAAAATACCTAACTTGATAAGCAAATGACCTTCTTAAGTTCACCCATTTCGATGAAAGTGGTAAAGCTGGGCTGAAAGTATAACTCAATTAAGATGTAACAGCAGGACGTATGATCGATAAGCTAAACTTTGCTTTTTAGCAGTGATGATGAACTTTAGCCAATCTCCTAACATCATTAAGAACTGACTAATACAATGAATCTTCAGCCATATTTCTTCACAATGTACTACTGGCTTTAAAGTTAATGTCTTGCCATAGCAGTGAGGCCTGTCGGTAAAGATTGTTTTCTTTCTTTCTTTTTCCCCTGAATTTGATCTGTTTATTTTGGTGTAAAACAAACATGCTGAATTTTATTTTCTTTCTGTTTTGTTGGGAGAGCTCATGTATATTGGGGGTGGAGTGAATTCCCTGGGGGGTTTTCGCCTCCTCTGTTTCTGCTTATTGTATATTCAAATTTCAGTCAGACGTGCACGGTAATACACATTTAACATCGTGTGACTGACACTTTTGGAAGTTCTTTGTTTTCATGAAAACAATCACATATGCAACACACAAACAGACAAGAACAAAACAGCATCGGAAAGTAAAGCTGACAGGCTAACATGACAAGTTAAACTAAAGCAAGGTCATGTGATACTCTACAAACAAACGAAGAAATAAAATCATATACAGATGGTAGATGTATGACATTCAATCTTGATAGTTCTTGATAGGATCTTCATGGAGATTTTTGACAAACAAAAACACTTTATGCTACCATGTCTGTCAAGCTCTGAAATGTGCTACAAAAGTGGTTTATGCAACCTGTGCAATATACAAGATGTTACAATATGATAACTTTGTGTGGTAAAACAGACCAATATTTGAGTCATTAATCCAAAGCTCTGAAATCTCATTCTCCATTCTGCATTTTCGAACAGGTGTGCTGCACCAATAGTGGAGGGGAAGACAATCAGTAAATGTATTCGATTGGATGACCTTTATGGTGATCTAAGGGACTGTTCACACCAAAAGCTTGTTTGCATTCATGCTGTTTTTCAATTATGTTTCAATGTAAACATATAGTACACTAGACAGACATGTTTCACATTTATTTATTTGTTTTCTTCATCTCGCTTAAGAGCTCTGCATTTGTGCCACTTTTTTTTTTTGACAATTGTTTTTCTTGTTGAACATATGCTAGACGGCAGCATCTCACATTTAGAGGTTGGACAGACGAGTCTTGCTGATTTTTTTTTTTTTTTTTTTTTTTTTTTGCAGTATCTCGCATGAGCAGCATTTTTGCCTTTTTGTTTAAAAAAAAATATAAAATTAATGTAAACATACACTAGATGGACATTTCTGTTGTTTTTTTTTTTTTACAGTGTTTTGCACTTGAGAGCAGTTTTTAAAAAGTCTATATATATTTTAATTATTTTTCTTTGCAAACATGTTAGATGGAAAAGTTTTTATTTATTTTTATTTAGATTTTTATTGTATTTTTTTTTTATTTATTTTTTTTGCAATTCACACAGGAGTGCCAAATGTTTGGCATCTTGTTTTTTTTTTTTTTTTGCTTTTTAATTGTTTTTCTTTTTGAATTTTTTAACTTTTATATGTAAACGTGTGACATGAGTTTTGTAGGTTTTTTTTTTTTTTTTTTTTCTGTATCTAGCGCAGGACCACAGCAGTTTTGCCATTATTATAATACATTTTCTTTTTCAATAGTATTTCTATGTAAACATGCACAAATGAATGCGTCTCGCTGTTTTTTTTTTTTTACTTAAAATGTTTTTCATTGCAAGTATGCGCTGAATAAACATGTTTAACTATATTTTAGCATCTTGCACAGTAGAAACATGTTTTTCGAGTAGATTTTTTTTGGGTGCACTCTATAATAAGGTTCTACACGTTAACATTAGTTCCCCGTCTGTCGCTCACTTCGACGTTGTGTCGAAGAAGCGACACTAGGGGTCTCTCTTGAGCGCCGAATATACCTCTGATCTTTGAAAAAAGGCCAATGAGAAGTTGGCAGAAAGAATTTGCATGTCCCACCCCTGGACATATGGGTATAAAGGCGGGGAAATACGTCTGTTCATTCAGAAATTTTCTTCGGAGCCAATGGTCGTGTATGCAGCGAGCTGCGTGTCACACACCTGTTCCTCTTCCTCTGAGCGATCTGCTGTTGGATCTACGGCGCACTTCAGCAGTTTTCTCCTTCTCTGCACAGCATTGCTATTTGCCCCTGGGCGCTTCGACAGCACAACTAAAGAGTTGTTATTAAAAGAGTAATTTTCTCTAAAAGAGTTTTTTCCTCTATTTTGGCGTTGAACATCCTTTACAGGACGCATCTTTTTAAAGATGCCTTTCCGCCCCTGTGTAGTTCCGGGATGCAGTAGAGTGCTCTCCGCTTCAGATGGCCACAGGCGCTGTCTCGTGTGTTTGGACAGCGATCACACCAAGGCAGCATTTGTGGATGGTTTATATTCGTACTGCGAGAACTTGACCATGGCAATGTTGCGGTAGCGGCATTCCTTCAACTGAAGGAACGCCACTCCAGCCGCCCCCCGCGTCGCTCCTCCTTCCCACGGGATTGAGGACAATACGGCTGGCAATGGAGGCGATTTGGGGATGGCAGCGAACCACCCGCTCAGGTGCTGTGCAAGGTCAGGGAGGACGAGGAACAAGTTACTCGGTGGATCCCTATTGGCCCACCCGGGCTTGGTTCTCGGACCTCGTACTCCTTGCAACAGCCCCTCCCTGGGAAATTCCCCTGAGGAAAGACCTTATTTCTCAGGGACGTGGAACTCTCTGGCATCCGCACCTAGACCTCTGGAACCTCCATGTCTGGCCCCTGGACAGGACGCGGAAGATCTAGCTGATCTAAAACCTGCTGTTGTAGACACGATCAACCAAGCCAGAGCCCCTTCTACCAGGCAACTTTGCGCCCTAAATTGGCAAATGTTCGCGAATTGGAGTTCTTCTCAGGTTGAAGACCAATAAAGGTGCGCAGTCAGGTCAGTGCTCATGCTCTGCAGGAGAGGTTGGAAGGGAGGCTGTCCCCGTCCACCTTGAAGGTGTATGTAGCTGCTATTGCAGTCCACCACGACGCAGTAGACGGCAATTCTTTGGGTAAGCATGACTTGATTATCAGGTTCCTAAGAGGCACTTGGAGGTTGAATCCCTCCCGGCCAAGCCTGTTCCCCTCCTGGGGTCTCTCAGTGGTCCTCTCGTGCCTTCAGAGATCCCCCTTCAAGCCTCTAGAATCAGTTGGACTCAGGACCCTCTCTCTAAAGACGGCCCTGCTAATCACGCTTTCGTGCCTTCAAAAAGAGGGTCGGGGAACAGCAAGCATTCTCTGTCAGCGACACTTGCCTGGAGTTCGGTCTGGCAGACACACAAGTGATCCTAAGGCCGCGGCCGGGCTACGTGCCCAAGGTTCCTACCATGCCCTTCAGAGACCAGGTAGTGAACCTGCAAGCGCTGCCCCGGGAGGAGGCAGACCCAACCCCTTCGTTGCTGTGTCCGGTACGTGCTTTGTGTATCTACTTGGATCGCACGCAGAACTTTAGACTTTCTGAGCAGCTCTTTTTCTGCTTCGGTGGACAGCGGAAAGGGAACGCTGTCTCCAAAGAGAGGCTCTCCCACTGGGTGGTGGATGCCATTTCATTGGCCTATCGCACCCTGTCCATGCCCCCCCCTTTGCGGGTCCGAGCACATTCAACAAGGAGTGTTGCATCCTCATGGTCACTGGCCAGAGGCACCACCCTGGCAGACATATGCAGAGCAGCGGGTTGGGCAACACCTAATACCTTTGCGAGATTCTAAAGACACTTTTGAAACAGAAAATCAAAAAGAAATGGTTTGATTGGACAAAGAAACACTGACTTTGGACAACAGATAATTGGAAAAGAGTGTTATGGATCTTAACTCCATTGAGCGTTTGTGTGATCAGCTAGACTGTAAAGTGCCCGACAAGACAGTCACATCTATGGAAAATGCTACAGGAAGTGTGGGGTGAAATGTCACCTGCGTATCTGGACAAACTGACAGCTAGAATAACAAGGATCTGCAAAGATGTCATTGCTGCACATGGAGGATTGTTTGATGAGAACACTTAAAAGTAGTTTAAGATCTGATTTTTTTTTTTTATTATTAATTTTTTTTTTATTGTAAAAGCAATTTTTCATGTTATTGATGTCCTGACATCATGCGTTCTGCATTTTGCTTTTAGTTATTTTATTTTATTTTTTGCTTAAAAACACTTTATAGTGTTATTTTGTCCTTTTTTTATTATTATTTTACATGGTCACTATGAATTCTTATTTAATATTCCACAGAAGAAAAAACTAAATAACAGCATATGTGCTTGGAACTACATGAGGCTGAATAAATAATGACAACACACACACATATATATATATATTCATTCATTCATTCATCTTCAACCGCTTATCCTGTACAGGGTCACGGGGGGCTGGAGCCTATCCCAGCTAACATTGGGCGAAAGGCGGGGTACACCCTGGACAGGTCGCCAGTCCATCGCAGGGCCACACATATACAGACACACACTCATACTCACATCCACACCTAGGGCAATTTTTTGGAGACACCAATTAACCTAGCCTGCATGTCTTTGGATGGTGGGAGGAAGCCGGAGCACCCGGAGAGAACCCACGCAGACACGGGGAGAACATGCAAACTCCACACAGAAAGGCCGGGGCAACCGGGGTTTGAACCCATGACCTTCTTGCTGTGAGGCGACAGTGCTAACCACTGCACCACCGTGCCGCCCCATATATATATATATATATATATATTATTTAATTTTTTTTTTTTTTTTTTTTTTCTTAATATTGTATTGTGGTGAACTTCAACTCGATCTAAATTGTGAACACCAGCAAAAAATAAACACCAGAGAAAAACATTGAGTTACACATCTGTTCCGATATAATGGAAAGACTCTGCAAATGTCATTAGAATTCTGATCAGATGCCTAAACATATTTAGGCTAGCTGAGGTGGAGGCTGCCCATAGCTGTTTTATTGATTGGTTGCAGAGGCAAATGCTCAATTTCATACCTTGAGTTATTTCGCATTGCCGTCCAGATGGTATTTATCAGGCTATGTAAATTAACAGAGTCAAGCTGATTGCATGTCAAAAATAAGTAGTTAAAGCTTGAAGGAATTTATTTTCCATGTGCTCTAATGGGCACTTCTACTGTTTCTATGGATGAGATTCCTTGTTGAAATTCATGTTTGATAAATTCGAAGGATTTTGGGGTAATTTGTCCATCCAGAGCACCGTTGATCCTTTGAGTGCATAGTCAAACCTTTGGGAGTTGAGCATCACATCTGCATATCCAAGCTCAAATATATACTTAGAGTGATTGGTTTAAACATTAAGTTGTTGATCTTGTCCCAGATAGATTTGTCAAAACGTCACTCTGCCGGTTTCATTTCCGAACGGTGCAACTGATCCTTAAACTGATCCTCTGTCCATTTATTTTCCATAAGGGAGGATAACCAACTAGGTGAGTCTTTACATTTAAATTAATTGGAGAACGAGAGGAGAGAAGTGGTGGTCAGTGAACTGGTTGTCACAATAATCACATCGGACAGGACGTCGCTGGCCCCTAATCCAAGCAGATAACAACGACCACAAATTCATGCTCTGCACAGAGAAACTGGAGCAGACAAATACACGTGTCATGCTAAACCAAACACATTTAGCCCAGAGATCCCACCATTACCGGCAGATCAACGTGATAACCCAGTCGCCCTTTAAAACAGTGTTTATTTGACAGATAAGACTGACACGGGAGTTGGCCTTTTAGAAAATGAATCCTCGTGCATTTAAGGACTGATGGCTGTGTTCAGAATAAAACACTGGAGTAGTACTTACATAAAGGGATCCTACATTTCAGCCATTTAGCATTGCCGTGCTGCACGCTCTGCTTTATTCACAAGTGTTTTGCTAAGTAGTGAGGACAGATTTCTCTAGCACACCATATGTAGACAATGACGCTAACAAGTTAATATGGCAAGCATTAAAACATGCTCCATATTATTAAACCCTCTCAACAACAAGCTTGAGAGCCTAAAATTAATTGCTAGACTAATCAGAGACAGCACAAATGATTTATAATGTGGCTGAATCACTGGTAGTTATTTATTTTTGCATGGTATTACACTAACCGCAATGTTTTGCTGAAATTGTTAGTCAGCATCAATGAATGCAATTAGAGTTTAATGGGCTTTAAAGAGAGCATGGAGGGGGAAAAAAAAGGAAAAAATGCAGATGAGAGAGACATGGAGAGGGAAATCTTGCATGAGGATTCTCATCCAGTCAGGATCTGTCTCAGACATATCGCTGTGTATTAAAAGTGCATATATTTAGGGTTTGGTTAAATGGAGAGTTCGCTCAAAAACAGAAGTTCTATCAAAATGTATTCACATCATGTCTTTCAAAAAAAGTTTGACTTTCTTCTGTGGAACTCAAAAGGAGACATTATCACAATAATAAGTGTGTCACAATAGTAAAAAGTGTGTGTGTGCGTGTGCGTGCGTGTGCGTGCGTGTGTGTGTGTGTGTGTGTGTGTGTGTGTGTGTGTAAATTAATTACTTTTTGGTATTTTGTTTCTTTGAATGAATATTTATGTTGGATTGGCAAAGAAGTTCAATCCCCTAGAAGCCGCAAATCCCTAGAAACCAGTCCAAACTCCCTAGCAACCAGCCAGAATACCATAGCACCACATGGCAATGCCCAAACAACAAGAGAGAACACACTAGCAACCAGCCGGAATACCTTATCATCTACATAGAAACCGCACAGGACATCCTATCTATCAGCCAGAATATCCTTGCAAAAGAGAAACAACCAGTCACCATATCAGTGCCCTAGAAACCATTCTGAAAACCCTTGCAACCAGCCAGAATAACCTAGCAACCACCTGGTAATGCCTATGGGACCAGTTAGAACACCCTAGCAACCGGCCAGAATGCCTTAGAAATTGCAAAGCAACCTAACAGAACATCCTATCAACAAGCCAGAACATCCTTGCAAAAGAGAAACAACTAGCCATAACACCATATCAATGCACTATAAACCATTCAGAAAACCATAGCAACCAGCAAGAATAACTTAGTAATACCCTAACAAACACCTGGCAATGCCCAAGAAAACAGCTAGAACACCTTAGCAACCATCCAGAATACCCTATAAACAGACTAACTATTAACAATTTTGAAAATCTAGCAACCAGACAGAATAACCTAATAATACTTGATAAACCAGTTAGAACACTGCAGCAACAAGCCAGCATACTCTAGGAATTCCATAGAAACCAGTCAGAACACCCTAGAAACCAGCCAGAATACTCTAGCAACTGCCTAGCAACCACAAAACAATACCCTAAAAACTTATTGAATGACCAAGCAACCACACATAACACACAAACAACCATCCAGAAAAACCCTAGCAACCACCGGACAATGCCCAAGCAACCAGTTAAAAAACCTTAGCAACTGCCTAGCAACCACACAGAAATGTGTAGCTACCAGCCAGAACACCATTGCAATGCCCTAAAAAAACAGTCAGAACATCCTAGCACAAAGCCATAATATAAGATATTATCTGCAGTCTAACCTAAAATGTTTTAAACTTCTAGCATTGAACTTCCTCGGGTGAGCCTCAATTAAAATGGATGGGCCAAGAAGTGGAGAATTCAAACAGTTCTTTCACACGTTCAGAAATCAAAATGTATGCATTTTTAAACTATTTTACAAATATGTATCTAAAGTCAAAAGAATAATCTCTAATAGTCTGGGTGGGCCTGGGACTACCCTGACACACCTTTGGCCACGCCACTGTTTGGCAGTGATCTTTGGAAATTTTCCTGCCACAATCTGTCCAAATCAAGCCAAATTGAATCCATACCTGCCGTGTAATGTCATATAAATAATTGTGCCTTGTAGAAACAATTTCTCTTCACAGCAGTGAGCTTGAAAAACTATTTCTGGGACCCTGTACAAGGTCAGCTGAAGCTCAGAGCTTTGAGTCACATACACACACACTCACAGACCGAGTCCAACTGAGCAAACACAAGCTCCTTCTAAGCGTACCAGCACTTAAGGCAGCAGCAAGCCATTGCACCATCATTAAGACCAACAAATAGCAGCTATTTATACAGCATACTGCATCACCTCATACATACTGTACATACTAGTGCAAACATGTACCCTAGAGCACACAAACACACATGCTGTATTCACACAGATATTACACACACACATTCACAGGAGTAATGAAACCAAGTTAGTATGCAAAAGAAAAAAAAAGAAAGAAATAAAGAAGCATATGCAAGGTAAACAGGGTCAACTGCAAGTTTAGAGTGTTTCTGTTTAATGTGGTTCATTATAAAGTGTTGTATAGTATTTTTTTTTTCCAAATAAATGCAAATCAACTAGTCCAATCGTTTCTTTTCTGTCGAAAGAAGCTTGTTGGTGCGAATGACTTCGGGACACTACAAGTTGAAAGTGTCAATTATATTCGAACAACCTTTGAAGCTGCCTTGTTACTTTTGGGGTATTATGCGTCATATTCTAATGATTTCTGCTTTTGTGTTTCATCAAGAATGTACTGTATATCTCCACCAGCCCACATTTGCAGCTCTGAGCGATATTCATATTGTATGTTTCTTTGTGAATATCTGTGCCAGGCATCTTGTTAACCTCGCCATGTCACGTTCATTATAAATTGTTTGAATCGCACCAGTGCCTCTAGCCAAAGTGGAGGGAAGAGCATATTCTCGCAAGTACAGACACAAGATTACACTGATTGTACTATGATGTACCACCGCACATTAGATCAAGGCGACGCATTCATGGGACCCCATAAATGTAAAACGCAGGGCCACTCTTGTAGGCGATTACTTACCCTGCATCAGCGCGCAACGGAAAACCACACGTGTGGGATATTATTCAGAGTAAGTTGTTAATAAGCAAGTTTATTTCTTCTGACAGAGAGAAAATGGCTTCCTAATGCACGATAGATAACCCCTGCTAGCTCCGCAGATGCAGCCTGGACAGTTGCATGCAATTAGGAACAAATAAATATTAACGTCTTCACTTAAAGATCTGACGCTAACACACGGAATTGGATTAGCCCATCCGATGACCTGATTGCATTGTCATGGCGCACATTTATAAAGGAGAGCGCTTTGCGGAAAGGTAGCATCAAATTAATCTAACAATCAGTAATTGAGACAAATGACATGCTGCGCCCGACTGTCTGGGTGAAAAACTAGATGAGTTTGAAAATGTGTTGTAGGGTTAAAAGCCAGTGCAGTAAGGCAGTGACTTAATCTAAAGACTATTAGCATTAGTTAACCGTGTACTTTTCAATTAGAGTGATCATTTTGCATTTTGGAGTTGCTGATAAATATCTTTTGTCACTGTACAGCCCCTGCTGTCCCATTCATAAGGGAAGAAGAGGCTTTTCTGTGCAGACACGTGACTGGGAAAAGAAATGCAGCTTCCTAAAAACTTGGATATAACTATTAGTTGAACTGGGAAATTCAATACTTTCCCTCATGTCACACCAAAACTGTTTGACTTTCTTTATACTTTATTTCTAATATTGATTACTTCAACAAAATAATTTAGTCTTGCCTATCTTGCCCCTCCTCTTTGGTTTACAGTGAGGCACTCACAATGGAAGTGAATGGGGACAATTTTTGAACATCAAACTACTCACTGTTTCAAAAGTATAGCCGCAAGACATAAACAATTATGTTAAAGTGTCAATTGCATTTGCAAGTGGGTTTTAATTTGGTCAGGGGAACTTACCAAAATGCAAGAAAAGTAGTTAATTGTCCAATTATTTTTACTATTTGACATGTAAACGTCTCTGGGACCACAAACAATCTCAACAGAGCATGAGGGTTAAATGCATCATACTTTAAAACAACACACACAAGCTGTCTTTTGCTTAAACAACAGGCCAAGTGGCGAGTACAGTCAGTGCGAGGCATTGTGTGGTATTTCACGAAGGGGGTGGGTGGCTCGTATATTGCAAAAATAAAATAAAACTGCAAATCAAAAGGCCCTTTGTATTAAATTACAGCAGGGCTTTGCAGGAAAGCAGCCGTGCACACAGACTCTGTGTGAATCTAATAATGAACTCGCATCCAACCTTAATTAAACAGTCTACATCCCCTTGCATAGCCATATAATGATGTCAAGCCGGGAAGCAATTAGCTGCCCTTCTCTGAAAGCAAACAGTGTTTGTAAGTCACACAAAGTACTGCGGCAGGCGTGCTTATTGAAACCCTCCTGAAAAATAAAATTAATTAGTATGTTATGATTTTGGAGATGCCTTAACATTGGACCCAAAGGACAGAGAGCCGAGATTAAAGATGAGCCCCTCTTTCTGCCAGCACTAGTAATGATAATAGCGGGAGTACCATCTCACCGTCTCATTAGCAGGCTAGACTACGCGTTTTTGCCCAGCGACATCATAGCATCCATTAAAATAAGCTGTCATGTGGTTGTAAGAAGAACAACTCACAGTAGACCAAGTCATTTGAAAAAAAAAAGCAAAGTTTTCGAACAAAAGGCCTCTCTCCGATGGTTCTTAGGTGTATGCCGCTTATATGTGTTTATAGATGAACCCTTTGTCTGCCTCGGCTAATTAAAGTGATGCTGCGGCGCCTGGCTTTGCAAGCAGCCAGGGGAGGCACTAACCAGCTGAGACACCCAATTACACAATTAAACCTCCTACAACATTTCAAAATTGTCAGAAAAAAGAGAGAGAGAGAGAAACGGTACAATTTTCTTTTTTGTCCTTTTATTTGAACTGCATTACTACTGCAACGTTCCCAAAGTATCATATTCATATCCTCACTTCCGATGATGCAAGATGCATTTTTTCCCTTTGTTCTCTTCAGAGCCAGTCTGTATATATATGTGTGTATTTACTTGCATCCATGTTCCTTATGTCTCTCGAAGTTGTTGCACGGGCAGTCATTAGCAGAGCACCGTAACTTTGTTGAGCGAGAGGATTTGGAGCATCGGTGCTCTAATTGGCGATGTTTTACAAGGGAAGCACTTATCACTTTGCTTATTAAAAATGCTTATTGGATGCAATAAAACACACATTATGGTGGTGAAATTAATAAAGTGCATTGCCCAGAACATAATGCTGTTGTAATGTGTGTCTTGTACGCTCTAATGAGTGCTGCTGAGTTTATTAGCTGTGATGACAGAGGGCCGAGCCACGGCTGTTATTGTTCAGTACAGGTTGATGGATTTCGGATGCCTCTGAATCGTGCACACGCATACACACGCCCATGCTCTCTTTATTACCGTGTAACATCGTCGTCTAGCCCGGTGGGTTGACTTTAATGTGGTATAAACATATAAATCTGCAGCGACTCCCTGCCTCCAGTGGAGGGTCCAGAGTCCATAGCTTCTTGCTTATTTCTACCACTGGAGAGGAAGCCATTGATAACTCTGTGACAGGGGCGGTCCCGGGAGAGCCGGACGGGGGGGTGGGGGGGGGGGGGGGGGTTTGTCGGCACAGGAGAGGGTTAGTAGGTCATTACTGGCTCAGCACAGATCCTTTAATTGTCTACTGAGCCGGTTTGGATCTGTGTCAGGTGAGTGCATTGGCCAAAACGAAAAGTGCAACCTAATAGTTTGGCTTTGCAAGAGGAGATCGGTTAGATGCGGTAATGGATGTTTGTGTATGTGAAACCCCTTTGTTTATGGAGAAGGCTCTTTGTTTTCCAATCCTCCCCTTTTTCCACAAGTTTGAGGCAATTTATTTGCGATCCAATTTCAGCGAGTCTTGCAATCAGGCAATGCAATCCAATTATCTCTTTGATTGGGCGAACTGATTAAAATGTGTAGCCAGACGTGATGATCAGACTCGTTCGCTCTATCTGAAAATATGAGGCATGCAGATAGACACACACAAGAAAGCCAGAATTATAAACACACTGTACATGTATGTTAAAGCATGCATTGCATAATATGACATAACTGTAAAAAAAAGAAATAAAAAAAAATCTGTTTCACTGTTTCCGTTTATTTGACAATAAAAGCCAGATCTCCAAGAAGAGAACACTAAAGTTGTATACATATTTGTTATTGTAACAGCACTGATTGCACATGGTTTCTTTACGTTGGCATGTGTCAAGTAAGTATGTCTTTAAAACATAATAACAGGGACATAACAGGGTATTTTTCATTTTTCAGATCAGAACGGGGCAAGTTGTCAAATTTTATACAGTTTATTCATTCAAATTTCTGTTGTTACTCTTTACATTTTTGCTAAAGTAACACTGTGACAACTTACCCCATATAGTGTGACAAAATGCTATTGAGTGTAAAATTAACTGGATTTTTTTTTTCCTGAGGAACAACTGGAAATTATACATTTTTATTTAGTTATTTATTTATTGATAGCCAAACTTTAACGTGTGTGGCTATTCAGTCCAATCACATTATTAGTATCTGTATGTAACATATGTTTGGATACAGTTGAAGTCATACGTTTTCTTTCACTTAGGTTGAATACATTAAAACAAATTTTGTGTAACCACTCCATGGATTTATTATCAAACTATAGCTTTGGCAATTCGTTTAGGACATCAAATTTGTGCATGACATAAGTCATTTTTCCAACAATTCATTACAGACAGATTTTTCACTTTTTAATTGTCTAAATCACAATTCAAGTGGGTCAGACGTTTACGTACACTAAGTTAACTGTGCCTTTAAGCTGCTTGGAAGATTCCAGAAAATTATGTCAAGCCTTTAGACAATTAACCATTTAGCTTCTGATAGGAGGTGCACTGAATTGGAGGTGTAACAGTGCATGTATTATAAGGCCTACCTTCAAACTCAGTGCCTCTTTGCTTGACATGGGAAAAATCAAAAGAAATCAGCCAAGACCACAGAAAAAATTGGGGACCTCCACAATTCTGGTTCATCCTTGGGAGCAATTTCCAAATGCCTTATGATACCACATCAACCAGTGGCGATTTTCTCAGGGCAGCAAAGCCTTCTCTGCTGGCCTAACATGCCAAATAAATAAAAAATGTCATCCTTTCATTCTCAAAAACTTTTATGTATTATTAATTGCTCTCCACTCTTAATTAATCTACACAACAATAGAGAAAACCAAATAGTTTTTCCAGTCAGAAATTATTGCATTTATTCTTTGATGCTTACAAGCAAAGTGTGAAACTGTTTCCCAAATCGCATGCCCAAAGCAGCAGGTGAGATTGAGCTCCACCCCATCAGGCCTTCAGAATTTCTTCAGATTCCCTCAACAGTGCAAATGAATGGGCAATTAAAGACAGATTGTCAGAATCATCAGCCAATTAGATTGATTTATTTGTTCATGCTAGGTGTGGTCTTTATGATATGTACTGGTCGAGGCTTTCAAGCTGGCCTTGAGTGACACAATCATGCTTTAAGTGATGTACATAATTTGAAAGCGAAAGATCTATAGCTGATGAGTCGGCTAACATCACTGCTGGTATTGCCGTTGATAAAGAGATCCTTATGGATTTACAAACACGAGATGTTCTGCATGACCTTTTTATTGCTTAATTTATTAAACAGGAAAGGAGGATTGATTTTCACAAGGTATTTTAACTTGTTATATCCTTTGACCATTCGTGGACCACACAAGGTGTTCTAGCGAGCCTGCGCACTGCTGTACACATGATGGTTTTGCAGTCCAACTAAGTGCATCGAGTTAATATTAGCTTTGTTTGGACTTTCCCTCGTTTTACCACCGAGGCTTGCGCTGGGGAACGAAATGGTCAGGGAGATGCTTTTGTTCATTAGGGTGTTTTGTGCTATTTGGGTACTACAGGTTGTTCCCCATTATTTGCCGGGTCATTACGCCAATTTAGCTCAGTTCCCCATATAATTGACACTGGTGAGAGAGCATTGAAAATTTTCAGCTTGAGTTTTGCTTTTTGCCTCCATGACATTGGTCTAAGGGCACGCATAATAAATCTCAATGTACAATAAAAACTGGTCTACACATGAGCCAGATGGGTTTGCTATTATGAAGGATGAGCCCCCATTCAGTTAACGCAATTGGTCCATATAAATGCATCAATTTCTCCCCTGTTTGCCCTTCGGTCAGTATCGGGATGAGTTCGAAAAAAAAAAACCTTCCCGAATTCAGCCTCTGTCTCTTCGACCAAGGGTCTCAAGACATGCATAACAGAATTCAATGTTCATCAAGTACAAGTGTACACAAAAAAACAGTGAACATAAGCAACACACATTGTCCCTCTATAAAAAATGCTGGGGCCATTGTGGCTAACCTGCTTGCTCACAATTCCTTCCATGTTCGCACATTATTCCCTGTTCTATGCTAGGGAAGATGGTTTATCTGGCGTTCTCTGCTGTACATACATTCAGAGTGACTGCTTTTTATAATTGCCTGATTGAATCCGGCCTCTGTCTCCATGACCAAAGGTTTCGAACATGCATTACAGGATTCAATGTTAATCAAACACAAGTGGACACAATACACAGTGAACACAAGCGCCGCACAAAATGCCATTTTGGTGAACCTGCTTGCTCACAATGCCCTCCATGTTTGCACATTATTCCCCGTTCTATGCTAGGGAAGATGGTTTATCTGCCATTCTGTGCTTTAAATACATTTAAAGTGTCTGCTTTTTATAATTTGCTGATCAAATTCAGTCACTGTCTCCATGACCAATGGTTTCGAGACATGCATAACATACTGTGATGCACATCAAACACAAGTGTATCCAAAACACAGTAAACATAAGCATCACACGTTGGTCCCCAATAAAGAATGTGGGGGGCCGTTGTGACAAACCAATTTTCTCATATAAACATTCCTCCCAATTGTTCATGCACTTTTCCCCATTCAAAATACTTGGTGTAATGTTTATCCTGCTATAGATACATTTCTGGGGGCTCATCTTTTATGCCTAAACACAATAAAGGCACATTCCCTTCAAACAGCCATAGTATTAGAGGAGTTTTCACTCCGCTGTGCCGTTGGTTCTGGGGCAGTCGCCAAAAAAAAAACCAAGCATGCCATCTAGTGTTTACAGGTCGCTCTGCTGGCAAAAGCCGTGCATTAATTCCTCTGTCTGTCTCACTGTTGGCTTGGCAACAGCAGTTTTGAGCTTGGTATTTCAAATGATGAAGCATTGTTATGTCATTCAATGCAGGAAGCTTGCATCCCACTTTGGTTTAGAGCCATTTGAATTTCATTCTAATGAAATGTCAATTCAGAATGCTGTCAAGCGATGTTGAGAGTGGGATACATTCTCCCTGCGAGAACATTTCACAGCCATTTGGGGCTCATGATCATGGCTTCTGCTGTCATTACAATAGGCATGTTGCATGCAAGAAATTTTCAGTGCTGGTTGAACTCCACAAAGGGAATTGAACCTCTGATGCATGCATTCTGTCTCTTCACAGTGACACATGGGTTCTACCAAACTCTGTTACCATAGAAAAGGACCCGCCTTCTGATTTTGAGCGTTCCATTGGGACAGGTGTGTCGCAGCAAGCTGATAATGACAGACACCTCCTACTTAGTTTGGGGCGCTGTATAAGAGGGTCATCCTGCCTCTGGTGTATAGTTGGCCCAGCAGCAATATTGGCACATAAACTGTCTGGAGATGTTCACAGTGCCTCTGGCATTAAAGGTTTTTGCTTCTGGAGATTCAGGACAGCCATGTCCTCATCCAGTAAAAACAAAAGTTGTGTTCTACATCAATAGAGGAGTGCGCTCTCATGCCATGCTGAGGCTGGTACATCGCATTCTTCTGTGGGCATGGGACAATGTGATGTCTCTATGAGCCATACATGTTCCTTGCCGGTTGAACTTGGAGTTGGATCTTCTGTCCAGACAGGGCTTGGTGCACGGAGAGTGAACATTACATCCTCAAATTTTGGAACAAATCTGGAGAAGGTTCGGCAGACCCTAAGTGGACCTGTTTGCTTTTAGCGAGAGGGGCAGTATTTGGCATCCCCAGCTAGACTTATGGAATTTATGGGTATGGCCCATAAATGGGCGCTCTTTTGAATGATGGGTTATTCCATGATGTGGTTGATACCATTATAAATGCTAGAGCTCCATCAACTAGGAGTTCAGCTGGCGTATTTTTGTTTCTTGGTGTACAGCGCGAGGTGAAAATCCAGTTAACTGCCCTGTCGGTATAATGCTGGAATTTTTGCAGGAGCGTCTCAGGGCCTGGGTTGCCCCGGCAATGCTTTAAGACTATGTTGCTGCTATAGTGGCTGAACATGCCAATATCAATGGGCTCTCTGACAGTAGACATTCTCTTGTCTTTCATTTTATACACGGGTTAGGCTGGTGTGGTAGGGCAGAGGGTGGGTCAGGGGTCTGCACACCCGGCCCCTAATTGGGCTGATTAGCCCGAGAGGGATAAGGGCCGACTAGAGACTGCAGTGCAACAGAGAGAGAGAGTTACGGACAGCTGTCCGACACCTGTGTGTGTGCGTGTGTGTGTGTGTGTGTGTGTGTGTGTGTCTTTTTGATTAAGTTTATCATTAAAATATAATTTATATCGTCAAGCCGGATCTAGCCTCTTCCTTTCCATTAATCAATTTAGACCTTTTTGTTCCATCCGTGTTCCTTTATGGGATTTATTTGTTGTTTTAGAGGTGATCTCACGTGCTCCGTTAGAGCCCTTGGCAACAGACACTGATACATTTTTGACTCTTAAAATGGCCCTGCTTGTGACATTAGTATCATTTATGAGAGTTGGTGTTTTGTATGCCTTGTCGATCAATCCCTTATGAATGGATTTTGTGCCAGGGTGCTCAAGGGATTTAGACATCATCTTTAAGTTTTTTTTTTACATAATTTAGCTTGCAGACTATTATTTGAGGTAGTTTAAGGTTACATATGCCTTTCCCAGTTTGGTCACTGCGAGTTTATGTTGACTGTACAAGCCAGTGGCGTAATTTATAACAAATAATTTTTATTTGAACACTATAGCTTGAACACATGCCACACTTAGATAGTTGGCATCTACTGTTCACATGGTGTGAATGTATATTGTTCCCATAGTGTTCATACATAGCTCGAGTTCCTACGAAAGAGAACGTCTTGGATACGTGGAACGTAACCCTGGTTCCTTGAGTGGGAACTAGATGTTGTGTAGCTGGCCATTCTCTCTAGCAGCTCGATGGCGGAAAAGAGAGCACATTTATGGTGCCCGTGAAGTAGCTCCCTATGGGCGTCGCTTAAGGGCCATCAGCCAATAAATTGGCGTGATTGTATAAGGGCTTCAGACCGCGTGACACTCAGACGTGTCCCATAGCATCTCCTTCCCACTCAGGGAACCAGAGTTACATTCCACATAACCAAGACGTTAGCAATTATTACAATAATAATAAGTTGATACATTGTGTGTATTTTGTTTAATTTATGTGCATGGGAGTTTTTAGAAAAGTTTAATTATTTGATTTGCTTCTTGTATGCAAGCATTCAATTTATATTAGCAGGCTTAATAGCAAATATGTTTAGACATTTTCTCATTTCTTTTTCTCACTAATCAGAAGCAGCTCTTGCTCAGATGCATTTTTAGTGAGCTCATTCTGATGGCTCTGAACATTTACTGGGCCACTTTGGGTTTAAGGTCTCTGCACTGTTTTGAAATACAATAACTGGCTTGTTTGATTTTTAGAGTGATAACCATGTGAGCATGGCTGCACCATTTATCAAATTACCAACTTAGTGAAGGCTTGCAGAAATGTGCTGGTAATGAATGACAGCAGAGAAAATGAGACTGGGAGAGAGAGAAAGCAGACCTGTTATCTTTCTTTTTTCTCTCCAAACCATGTGTCTGGAGCATATGAAATGTAAAGTGGTGTCTGGCTTTTGCCTCCATCAGAACTGGCCTTGACGTGGTCGAGTGACTGTAAGGAGAATGTGTGATAAGGACAGGCCAAACCGCCGGCTCAAATGTCACAGAGCGACTGGGGCAAGGGGCAAGAGTCAACCGACAAATATATCTCCAGCTCTCACCATCACTTTGCTTTAAAATTGATAAAGACATATGAGGAGGTTGATGGAAAGAGAAGTGGTCAGATGGAAAGAGAGAGGTGTTGGCTCCTCTACGAGATGCACTTTGTGACGCATCATTGGGGATGCCCTCCCATAATGCTCTGCTGCCTGACCTCACACTTCTTAGGGTAGGTGAGATCTGAGAGGTGATAGGGATTCATCCCTCGTTACTCTGGTCAGATGCAGCTCCACCACGTAAAATCAGTGTTCCATTTCAATCAGTGTGCATTTTTCTCGACTCGAAATACCAACTAGGCACAAATTACATTTGATTATAGGACGATGCCAAGTAAAATAGATTAATTAAATTTCATAGATTTGTTTATTTTTTTGGAATGCTTTTGGCAGACGCTTTTATCCAAAGTGACTTACAGTGCACTTATTACAGGGACAATCCCCACCGGAGCAACCTGGAGTTAAGTGTCTTGCTCGAGGACACAATGGCGGTGGCGATCGAACCAGCAACCTTCTGATTAACAGTCATGTGCTTTAGCCACTACACCACCACCACTCTATGAGATTTACATATACATATTATATATATATTATAAATATTAAATATAATGTGCATATTATGTTTGACAATTAACACTAGATTAACATATACCACACCATATAACACACACACACACACACACACACATACATATATATATATATATATATATATATATATATATATATTATATTTAATACATATTTAAGTAATACTTTTTATCAATCATTTAATGTTTAGAAAGTGATTATGAGAAAATCATATTATATTTATTCACTCAAAAGTAAGATTTAAAATGATTTAACTAAATATGCCTAACTTTGCTTAGTATACAATTAGTTAAATTTGAATTGTTTATTTATTTATTGCCTGTGTTTAAATACATAACATTTGTTCTGAGTTCATAAATCATTGGTCAAATAACATATTGTCCTTTCGTTCATATAAAAATAATTACTCATTAAATTCTCATTTAACATCATGGGCCTTACCATTATGCATTGCAATAGTGTTGCACTGTTAAAACAACACAGCCTCCTTTGCTTTAGTTAGCTGTTTTTCTCTCAGGGAAACACATTACCACTCTTTAGAGACGCTGATCGATTTCTCTAAGTCTGCTTATCTGATTGCTTTTATACTTTATTGATTTTCCAGGATTAACGTTTATGGCTGTCAATTATTCTCATGTATGATTGTTCACATCTGTTTATTGCACATTGCATAATTGTGGAAAATCACGATTCTTTTCAGTTTGATAATCTAATTTCAATACGGCAGGCAAGCCTCCATTTTAAAGAGATTACCGCTCTTATATCAACTAGTGCGATTATAATCAACTGAAACTACCGTACTACAAATGTCTGCTGTCTTGACAGAAGCAATCTCTGTGAAATGCAACAATCATTTGCTTCATTAGCAGAGTGTTTAAAGGAATAACTCACCCAAAAATGTTAATTCTGCTATCATTTATTCATCCTTGTGTTGTTCCAAACCTATGTGATGATATTTATTACATGGAACACAAAAGGAGGCATTTCGAATAATGTACTGGATGCTCCTTTTCACGTGAAAAGCTGTCAGTGTGGAGAGCACTGCCAAATTATGACCGGCATTGTTCTCGGATATCCATTGAAATTGTTATGAATATAAGTGAGAAGTGTCCGCATACTAATAGAACAGGCTTTACGGATGAACGTACAGGCTTATATACATTTCATATCAGTTATTGTTGCTTAAAGGAGAGGATTTCCCCTCTTCATCTGCGGTTATTACCTCAAGAGTGATGCATTTGAGAAATAGTACAATCTGATTTGGTAGAATAGATTATTCTTTTATTTATTTATTTATTTATTTATTTTCTTTTTGAAAATTTTTTTCAATACAAATTAATCGCAATCGACAAGGATTTGTGACATACCGTTGATTACCACAATAAAAAAATAAATAAATACAAAAATAAATGCATCATCCCTCGTTTAAGAAATGCAAACATTGCGTTTATAGTATGCCACTTACAATGGAAGTAAAAGTGGCCAGTTCATGAACAATCAAATGCACATTGTTTCAGAAGTATAGCTGACAGAGGTAAATATTAGATGTGTTAAAGGCTTGTGTGGCGCCAACTTTACTGAATTTGTTTTTGAATTTTTTTTAACACAGTGCGAGACATGGATATAACCACACCATAAAAAAATGAAAAAAGGACACCACCACGGGGAGATGTGTAGTCCAGAATAGAGGTAATTAAACACTTTATATTTGTTTTGCTCACACAAGAGATGCCGCCCAGCTCATAATGAATTGGTAATGTGGTACTCTCTGTTTTCTTTTCCAACACAAAACACTCACATGAACACATACACAATGATGGGCTGTCAGGCCTCATTGTTGCCAGTCCTGTGGAGGTGTTGTGGTTAGTGGGTGTGGAAGCTAAATTAGCCTCTACCCCAGGCTGTAGGCCTTCCCGAGGGGGGTCCACAATGCCCTGTGAGTAAGCTTGTACCGTGCCTGCCCTTGACATGCCTTCTCCATGGATGGTGGGATGGAGCGGTGCAGTGCCAGCTTGCTGAATGGCACGAGTCTGTGCCAGATGGTACCAGCTGCGGTGAAGCACTCTCTGCAGCAGACACCTGTCCATACCGCGCACCTCCAGAAGCCATCACCGCCCACCCTAAAGAGCCGTCAGCGGGAAATGAGGCGCTAACCCAGGAGTGAAAAGCCTGCGGGCCCTTGCAAGGAGCACGCCAGGTCTTCGGTGAGCCGTTCTAATGAGGATGGAACTCGGAGCCAAGGCATGTTTAGTGGGCATGCTGTTTACTTTATCATCATTACTCAGAGTGACCCTGGCCTCACCATGACTGTAAGGATGGCACGGTCAGGACGTTTTGCTGATTTGAAACATCCTATGTTCCCTCTAATTTTTTTATCTGATTTTCAAATGTTTTTTATATTGCTATTGTATTGACATTTACAGTGTATTATTTTATAAATAAGTTTATAATAATTTTTATTTACATTATCTAAAAATATATCACACATATAATAAATATATATATATATATATATATATATATATATATATATATATATATATATATATATATATATATATATATATATTAATGCATCAGCCAACCAATTTAAATAGCTTTTGCTTATCAAACTGACCTTGATCATGTACTGTATATACTGTATATTAATACATGCATATATATACATGTTACCTATAAATTGCTAAGCAAAAGCTATTTCATTTGGTTGTCTGATCCCATTGATGTGTGTGTGTGTGTGTGTGTGTGTGTGTGTGTGTGTGTGTGGGTATGGGTGGTTTACGAGGACATTTTTTTTAAAGTTACAAACTGGTAATTACAAGGGTATTATGATATAAATGTGGTTTATGAGGACTTTTCTAGTGTCCCCATAATTAAAATGTTTCGATTTTAATTGTATTTTTATTTGTATTTTTTTGCAGGTCTTTGAAATAGAGCCCTGGTATTTATAAAGTCAACTCTGAGTACTGTTATAATAATATATGTTTACTATATTTACAATTTTAAAACTATAATAGTTATACAATTACCTTCTTTAAAAAAGAAAAAAAAAAAAAAAAAAAAACAGTACACATCGTCTCCACAGGCCCATGTCTTGGCAGTGTGAATCTCCACTCTTTGTAGCCTACAGCTCGTTCAGGGATATTAAAGAGTCATTAGATGAAGGGGGTCTTTGGGGAATATTTCAATATTAAGCTCTGTGGTGTCACAGCCCATGTTATTTGTGTGTAAGTGACACTTACCTGCAAGACATGACATGAATTAAACACCACTCTGTAGCTTCCAGTCTTTTAGCACATATAGAATAACCTTCTACATATTCCAACTTGATTTGTCTTCTTATTTTTAGTGAGTAAATTGCCCTTAATTGAAGAGGGAAGCAAAAGCCATAACTGCAATTACAAGACTCACACCCTCCACGGCATGTGCCCCCTCCAGAAAATAAAGAGATGCATGATGCCCCTCTTGGCATGGATGTATATAAATTGAGGTATGGCTTTGTAAGTGCATGCATTACCATCTCAGTTTGTTGGCGAACTAGTATCATGATAAATTGGACCCTTTTAGGACCAGGTCAGTGGCGGTCTGTTAAAATGTGCATATTCGAAGCTGATAAATGATATGACAATATTCAGCAACTTCAATGAGGGGAAAAGAGAGGGACGATAATTATTTGCTTTCACAGCAGGACCGGTACTCATGGCGAGATAAAAGAGAAAACATGAAGAGAGGAGTCAGGCTGGGTGGCTGTTTCTCTGTAGCAATGACTCTTCAGATGTTCACCCACTCTTCGCACTACAACCTCTTTTCTGTCGTCACCCACCAGGCGTAAACACCCTGAGATCAGTAGCCTGTTTAAATGGCACTCCGTTCTCTCCACGATCCAACAGTGATATCATCTGTTTGGTTTTCATGTACACCAAAGATAAAGTAAGGCCCACATAGAGAGTTCCCTTTATGTGCCCGCAATAATTGGTTTGCATGTAATTGTTTCTTGATGGCTTGAAACGATTGAAATCAAGGGCGACTCGCACCCGTATGAGGCAGAACTTTGAACACGTGTCTTTCCGGGTGGCTATTCGTGTTCGAAGACATGTTTTTTCCCCATTATGTTGGGTTGAGGATTTTGATAAATCATGAAAGTACTTTCTGTAATACTTTTTTTGGTTGTTGTTTTATCGATCAGGAGTTCCCCGGAGAGACTCTTACTGCAGGAGGCAATTATGAAATCAGAACAAAGACTCGGATAAAACAAGATATTTCACTTGCACAGTTGGCTGCTTGTTCCATTCCTTTACAAGACTGTAGCGATCTTTCGCTCAATCTCCTTTTTTTCCCAATATTGGATACAGCTGAAGGGTTGACAGTGGGAAAACTAAGAAAAATGCATCAATGTGTTTCATGAAAAATGACAGAAGCTCACTGTAAAACAGTTTCAAATTATATAATAAATTAAATTGCACTTTATAATATGAATATTCTAGATATTGTCCTGGATGCTGATTGGTCAGTGCAATCCAGCCATTCTTTTTCAGTGCCTGGCCACTTTTTCAGCTGTCATTGTCCCGAAAGTATTTTTCAATTTCATTTTATCTTTAGGGATTTCATAAAGTATTTCTTACAAGTGTTTTAAGCCATGAGCCAAACCAACCAACATTCCAAATTTGATTCGAATCAAAAGAGTATTTGAAATTAGGACAAAAAGTAAAAATATGGGTTACAGTGAGGAACTTACTGTACAATGGAAGTGAATGGGGCCAATCTATAAACTATTAAACACTGTTTCAAAAGTAGTGTTTGGATGATTTAGAAGCTGAAAGCTTCTCGTGCACTGTATTATTTGAGTGGTAAAGTAGTAAATTGTAGTTTCTACAGGATTACTGTCATGTTTATTCTGTCGGTTCATGTTTTCATTTCATTATTTTGAATATCTAGTTCCTATTCTAGTCATGTGGTGTCTTGTCATGTGATTTCCTGTTCCCTCATGTGATCTTGTCATGTGATTTCCTGTTCCCTCATGTGATCTTGTCATGTGTTTCCCCTGTTAATGTGTCTTGTTTTCATTGGTTGATTACTTTGTTATCAGTTCTAGTTTGTCATTGGTTAAGTTTTATAGTCTTGTTATCTTGTTTATGGATCTGTCTGTTCATTGGTTGTGTTGTTAGCCATGTCTGTGTATTTAAGCCCTCATGTTTGCCATTGTCTCTTGTGAATGTAAATTTGTTAATTTGTTCAAGCCAAGTCTAGTTTTGTGTCAAATTTCGTCCATCCCAGAGCCAGCATTCCCAACTTCGGGAAAAAGTATTTTGTTTCCAAGTCTCTGCCCATGTACACGACCACGGGGGTCGTTTCCGAGTCTCTGCCTATGCCCACGACCACTGAGGTCATTCCTGAGTCTCTGTTTATACCCATGACCACAGTGGTCCTTCCCGAGTGTAAGTCTATGCCCACAACACTGTAGGTCGCTCCAGAGACTATGCTCATATTCACGACCACTGAGGTCTTTTTACAGTCATTCAGGACTCTTATTTTAGAGCCTGCCATGGCTCTGCCTTCCATGACTTTGCCCCACGTCACGGCCGCCAAGCCAGAGTTACAAATCACGGCCGCCAAGCCCAAGTTACACGTCACATCTGCCAAACCACCTCTGCTCCACGGTCCAGGCCTGCCTCTGCTGCACAGTCCAGGCCCTCCTCTGTTCCCCTGGGGACCTCAATCCCTACAGCTCCGCCTTGTTTCTCATCCCCATCAGCTCCTCAAGCCTCTCAGGGCCCCAACTTTCCATTGGCTTTGCCATGTTCCCATGCCTCACGCCCTGTCTCACCAGGTTTACATTTTTGGGTGAACTGTCCCTTTAATTAAAGGGATCAGGCCGCCACAATTAATGCATTAACTGGTATTATTATATAAATATATGTAATGATGTTAGTTTCTCTCGGCTATCTAATATTATTGCTATCTAGTGGCATTTTCATGTTTAATGAAGGTTAGTTGAAAAGGTTTAAAATGTTATAATACAATGTGTATCAAAACCAAAATCTGAAATTGCATTGCATTTTCTTTGTTTGGGGCTACAGGGCCAAGGGAGGGCCCGTTTCTCATTCTTGATATGAATTTCACCTGTGCTAACTGTATACAGTATATATTGCATTATTATAATTCCCTCTCTGACATCTCTGAAATTGAGCAGATAGGGCGGATGCAGGTGGTAGCCAGTGTTTAAAAGGTGTCTGCATAGCACCCCGATCGTCCCTTTTGTTCCACTCTCACGTGTGGTGCTAAAAAAAACATTTTGGAAAACGACACCCTGCCAAATCAGATCTGTGAGTGCTGATGTAATAGCACTGGATTGATCTGCAGACAGACGGCCACGGCGCCATTGTTTAACCCCTCCAGTGACGCCGTTTGTGTGTCACTTGCGGAATTGTTAATAGATTTTCCTCATTTGTGCGAGACACCTCGAAATCTTGGGCAAGACCTTTCCATTACCGTCCGAGTGAAAACCAGATGCTGATGTACAACGCTAACACTAATATAACATTAAAACGGCACTGAAATAGCATCAGGAACGACGGTGACTTCCACCTTGACAGCATTGCAGCTGTAGACTAGCGGTAGTAATCCTCCAGTGGCAGTTTTAATTATCGGCACGGCTCTACTATCAGTAAGTGTGTAATTATGTGTCAGCTCACTGACTGCTGGGTATGAAGGGTGAAAGTGAGCGATATGATGATTGTTGAAACTGGCGAGTCGTATTTAAACAATCCGGAGAGTGTTAGGGGTTCTGTCATTAAACAGAGAGAGGCTGACCCATTTTGTCACTCATACTTTCCCTTATGCAGATTTTTTCCCTCTCTCTCTTTGTTTCTTTTTTCCTTTAACTCTTTCACCATTTGTGTGTCTACGCAGCAGTTTTGATTATCATTAACAAAACTAAAAGAACACATTTACAGTATCTGAAATAAAATAATAATAATGATATTAAAAATGAAAAATCTAACATAATTGGAGTAACTTAAAGCAATATTACAATACCAGTCAATATTAAAGCTCAATATACAGTATAGCATTTGTGACTTAATGAAAAAAAAAAAATATATATATATATATATATATATATATATATATATATATATATATATATATATATATATATATATATAGTAGTTACCAGCATAATAATGGAAGTAAATGGGGCAAATCCATAAACGATAAAAGTATAGTCACAATACATGAACATTATACATGTAAATATGATGTGATACATTTTTACAACATTAAACATATTTGAATGATATCAGTTAATGAACTTCGGCAGCCTTAAAGAGATAGTTCACCTTTTAATTAAAGTCAATTAAAAAGAGTTATTATAGAATTAAAATAAAATTATATAAAATAAAACCCAATTAAACAAGAATGCATTAACTCTGGCAGCCATTAACTGATAGTTTACCCATAAATGAGCAAATGAAGCAGAATTGTAAGTTTTGAGTGAATAATTCCTTTATGACGTTAACAGAAAAAGGAACAAAAAAAGAAATTGGATGAAAAAAAATAAACAAACTACTAAATAATAGTAAAACTAAACTTAAACTAACAGAGTATAAACTAGTTAAAAGGACATTAAAAATATAACAGAAACAAAAACTCAATTAAAAAATGGAATCTATAATTAGCCTCTTCACAGGACTTCACACAGGCACAGGACATCACAGGAAAAGGTTGAATTCATGGTGAGAATGTGACACTATGAAGATTCCTCCTGAGTCTAGCCAACACACACACACACACACACTGTGTGCCATTTCTCAGTCATCGCAGTAAGTTTTAACATGCTCACACATTTAAATAAGTGTGCTGTAGGCATTTATCTGTTTAATATTTATTTCTTTATTTTCATGTATGCTTCTTGTTGACGCAACGATACTGTGACTTTGGAAATCGGAACATAAAAGCAAAACCAATGTGTGGAACAAATGTCCAGGGAATTAAAGCAAGTGTCGTATCAAGTTTAATGGCTTCACAAACAATGAAAAAAAATAATAACACATATATATATATATGTGTGTGTGTATATATACACTATAGATGGTCACCTTACATGTTATGTTTTTTCAACATTTTAATCACTTTTTTGTCTTTACTATTTCAGTTTATGAAGGTAAATCTGCTGTATTTTAACTTTGAACATGTTAGGTGAGATTTTTTTTCCTCCTGAATGAATCTCCATTAGACTGCTAAAAAACTTTTGATGTGATGAACTGTGATATGATCGTCTCATTTCCTTTCCTGCTGACTCCATATAGATAAGACAGAACACACTTGTTTCTGAAGCAGCAACTCATTTGGAGTCGGTATGGTGGGCTTTGAGGTGTTGGCCATTGGACTGGGTGGCAGGGTTGGATGGGACTGCTGGATTGGGGCATTGTTAGGCTGGCTGGTTGGTCTCATGTAGTCAGACTTTTGACTATCGACATAAAGTCCGGTCTAATTTGCAGCTTATTTTGAGAACCAACCACAGTTTGATTTATTTTTAGGTGACGTTTAAAAGTAGGGGTTATCTGACCCGCTCTATTAGACCAGCACCGGAAAAGAAAGAAAAAAATTGTCTTTTTAGTCTCCATGAATCGTTGTACCGAATCCAAAATTGTAATAAATACAAAATATTGAAATGAGCAAAAATGTGTGCAACATTATGATCAGAATTCTGTCCATCCAAAAAGTAATAATTACAGGTTCACTAATATATATATATATATATATATATATATATATATATATATATATATATATATATAATTAAAATATAAAGTTCTGCCCGTATCTCAAACAGAACTCTGAAAATCTTTCAAAGAAGCCACAAACCTAGAAAACTTTTTCAAATCCATTGGTTAGATTTTCCTCTCAAGTGCTCATAATATTGCAGTCGAGCAATCTGATTGGAGCTTACCATTTCCAAGCACTTTTCATTTTTGTGTGCAATATGCATCAGACAGTCAGTGAACAGACTGTGGGCGGTTCGTTTACAATCCGTCTGAGACTAAATGTTTGCGCAGAAAGTAAGGGCCTATTTACACTTATTAACTCAGAAGTCAGAAGAATGCATATTCCATTTACACTTGGCCACATACTGTATATGTAGTATGTAACTTTAGAAAATGGATACAAATCCAATATTTTCCTGTTTGGGAGGAGCGAAGTTTACCTATGTAACCCAAACAACCAGATGCATTTACACTTTGCCTAGTCGCATTTATAGGCACCACAAACCACCTCCAGAACCATAAACTCAATCAGTAAATGTGCATAAAGTTACCAAGCGTAAATACTCTTTAAAATGTTGGGACTATCCATACCATAATGATAGATATTTCCCATAGTCCCACCTCTGTACTCCAGAATAACACAAATCTGCAATGTTAAGCTCTCTGGGGATTAATTTAGAGTTACACCTCAGAGAGTGGATGATTTATTTTGATTTATATAATGAAACAAGTGGATCCAGCAAAGGCCAATTCGGAAAATAAAGTCCACACGTCTTATATTATGGCAAACATGCCTTGGTCGTTTAACTAGATGAGGTTTAGGACAAAAATAGCTATGATTCTGGCCTCCGCGGGGTCCGTCTGCAGCCTGACGCGAAAAGGTGACAGAACTACATGCTTAATTTAAAGACCACTTTTTCCCCCTCGTGGTTTCTATGATAAAGACATCTGACAATAGTGTTCCCCTAATTTATGTCCAGACCAAGTGCATTAATAGATTTTTACATCTTGCATCATACTGTTCCCTTATTAGAGGGAGGCGTGAGGCAGTTTATCTGCCTTGATATGCCATATTCATGGGCCCGATAGTAATTTTTTGACAAAGTGGCACATATCTCTGAAATGAACTCAACGGCATGTATGGATAAACATTTAATCATTTTCTAATAAGCTTTGAGAAGGATTCATAAAAAAAAAAAAATCCACTCAGAATTACACAGAGTGACTTAAGGACTTAATGCCCTCAGAATGAAGCGTCTGTCTTGTAGTAAAAATAAATACATAATAAAATACAATAAAAATGTCACAGAATAATCAAATATCCAGTTATGGCAGATTTGCCATTATGTTCATGAATGGACCAATTCTACAGTTATTAATTATGAATAATTCTAGTTCTGTCCTCCTAATTGACAAAAATGAGCTTTTCAAATTTCACTATACAGAAATAAGGGTTTCTGTGCTCTGCGTTTTTCACACGATTAGGCAAATAATAGGTCATTTTGAATAATAGGGCTTCCGCACATAGAGTTATTTAATGTATGCATTATTGGTCGCTAGTGAGCGTTCTCACAACTGGATTCCCTAACGTCATCGGTGGGCTGCACAACTGGCCGTAGATTAAAAAAAAAATCTTTGTTGATAAAAATAAGAAGTAATCCACACATTACCACAAATGGATGTTAATCACTATTCTTATCTCTAGGAGAAAACATTTGAATAGAATTTGCATAATGCATCAATCAAATTACCTTTGAATGGTGACTTTTTTTATAGTATTTTTTGGAATATAGTTAGTTTATTTATAGTTGTCTCTGAATATTAATCTGGTACAAGTAGCAAGTATTTAAAAAATGTAATAAAATATAACAATACACTTCACTTTTGTCACATTTTAGTTGCAATCAAGACAAATATGCTTCGAGCCTGATCTCATGAATTGAGATGTGACTGTGGTGACATTTTTGCAAAATGATTACGTGATTACACAAAATGTTACATGGTTCCTTGTAAGTATTTCAGCAGTTTGGAGATGAAATGCCCACTTATTGGAGCCAAAAGTGAGTAAAATTTTCTTCCAAACAGATGAGGTTAAGGTTAAAGGAACAGTTCACCCAAAAAAAAATATTAAAATATTATCTCATCATTAACTCACCCTCATGTCATCCCAGATGTGTATGACTTTCTTTTTTCAACTGAACACAAACTGAGATTTTTGAAGAATATCCAGCAGTTACATCCATGTTCAGAACATATATGATAAGTGTGGGTGACAAACAGATCAATATTAAAGTATGTTTTACTATAAATCTTCTCCCTGCTCAGTAGGCGCCGATATGCACGAAGAATGTGAATCGCCAACAATAAAAGAAGAAGAATGTGAAAGTGGAAATTGATAGCAAAAGATACTTACATGTATCATATCACTTCAGAAGACATGGATTAAACCACTGGAGTCTTGTGGTTTACTTTTATGCTTATTCACATGCATTGTATGGACCTACAGAGCTGAGATATTCTTCTAAAAATCTTTGTTTGTGTTCAGCAGACGTAAGAAAGTCATACGCATCGTGAATGGCATGAAGGTGAGTAAATGATTCGAGAATTTTCCTTTTTTGGGTGGACTGTCGCTTTAATGCTCTGTCAAGCTTTAAATCAACAAAACCTACCTCCCTAATAGAAAATATGATATTTAAAATGTAATTGCTGAAACAACCATGACATTATATGGTGCTTCTGTGACACTTTCTGATATGTCAATTTGCGTGCTCTTCAGGACTCAACGAGCCACATAAAAATGATTTAGCAAAGGTTTAGGTATGGTAACCTCAAATAATAAATGCAGGCTGGACATAGTAATTTCAGCAGACAGCTAGACCCTAAAATCTCTGATGTGGATTAAAATTTCCGCTGGATGTAAACCAAAGAGTGGTTACCTTACAGGCAGGAATGTCTTTGTGAAATGCTCAGGCAGTTTAGGAGGATGTAGCTCATTCCCATGCATTCTGACTATTCTGTGAGCCACGGATATTTTGATTTGCCGTAAAATGTCAATATTGTTTCTGCATTAGCTCACCTCCGATAAAATGACACGTTGCTCGCCAGACAATTGACATTGCCTTATTAAAGCTGTGCGCTTGTATCAACATTCGTACCACAGAAAAAAAAACGTTGTTGCGTTCCAGAGGGTCAGTGCACCAGAGCGCTAATTTGTTGACCCTGAAAGTGGAGGGGTTGCAAGTTCAAAGCCCAGCTGCTGAGGAGATATATTTGTGTGTGTGTGTGTGCACGCATAAAACTGTGGAGAGCAGTATTGCTCAGCAGGGGAGGTTTCCTTAAGAGCCCCTTCAAATACAGAGGATATGGCCTTTTCACAAAATTGTCCTTTAAATGGTCTGTACAGTAGAAAGAGGAGAAGAAGAAAAACACATGTGCTTTAGGTCCAATTTTAAAGGAATGTTGTGGGTTTAATGTAATTGAAAGGGATATGTTAGGCTGACTGGAAGCCTGTCACCATCCACCTTCATTCCAGGGGCAGAGCTGGAAGGGGGGCCTGGGTAATCAACATTTTCTGTCAGACCCCCCACCCCCCCCATCCACACACACACACGCACACGCACACACCCCAAGTAAACCACTCACCCCATTGGCCACCCCCCTCAGCTGCACCTCTCCATCCCTGGGTGTCACTGTATCCACTCCCCTCCGTTCTACTATCCACACGCCGGATCTTAAAACAACAAAAATAAAAATTAGGTTAAAGTTCTATTCTTGCAATAGAAGTGAATCTGGCCCATTTTCGGAGGGTTTAAAGGCAGAAATGTGAAGCTTATCAAAGCACTTCTCAGCGAAGGGTTGGTAACAAAGTTGTAAAATTGGATATACATTTGCACAGTAAAGGTTAGTAAGTGATTTTATCACACTTAAACGATGCTAACACACATGTTGTTTACTTCTTTAGGTTATACTTTTGAAACATTGAGTATTTTAATGTTTACAAATTGGGAACATTCACTTCCATTGAAAGTACCTCACTGTAACCATGATTTTTGCTATTTTTAAGATAAGTTCAGGCAATTTTAAATGAATGTGGTAATCAACATTATGCCACAAATTCTGCCGATGGAGCTTACCTTGCATTAAACCCAGAAACATTCCTTTAAAACTCTCTTTGACGTTGAGAAAAGTTGTTTTTCCCACAAATCTGTGTTCCTTTTGCAATCAATTCCTGTTCCACTCTTCAGAAAATGATCTTGAATAATTAGTAAAGTCTCTAAAATGTAAATCTAATAGAAAGAAATACTCTCTCAAAGTCTTCAGAAGTTCCACATTTCCAAAGTCCCATGGGACATTTTAAGTGCAGGCCGTATTTAAAGTAGATAGGAGACGTCCTCCTTTGGTTCTTAGCTATAGTCCGTAGTCCACTACCCTATCATGATTGGCAGGAGCTATCAAACATTAATAGTGATAGTACTTCCACTGTAATTAAGTGTTAATTACTTCCTTATGCTAATCGACTTTTTTGGAGTGCAGTTTTGCCGCGCCAGGCCATTGTTCCTGCGTCTGAAATGATTTTTATGTGATCACTCCCCTAGAAATCAAAATGTGAATAATTATTCCCTAATTAAGAGAGTGGGGCCTGCTCCTGGAGTTAAGGCTGCATTAATTTGAATGTTTTTACAGTTCTCTAATTGGGATAAGGGCAGTTACTGATGAGGGGCCCACGCACAGGCAGAGAGGAGGCCTGGCCCCTGTACGGCGCCACTCAAGGTCAACGCGCTGAGTCCTGCAGCTCCCGCAGAGCCCGGCATTGTTGGCGGAGCATGCATCTATCATCTTGACAAGCATGTGCTCTCACGTCTTCAATTATTAATTGCATTAAATACATTTTTTGAATCCGTGATGGAGGTGCATTTCCAGGAGAGTGGCCTTTAACATCGCCACATTGTTTCCGTGCGGTCAGAAAGTCTAAACAGTAGAAATCCGAACAAGGCCACGGTGGGGAACACGCTTCAAAGAGGAGCTGAGTTTGTCCATAGTCCTGCCTCGTTCTTACGGTATGTGTGTGTGTGTGTGTGTGTGTGTCTATTATGTAATGGAGGTGTTGGGGTTGAGGTCGTTGGATGAGACAGGAGAGGCAGAAGGAGAGAGGAACTGCCTTGAGGCACTAGAATAAGGACAGAGAAAAATATAGCCATTACTTGCCTGTAAAAGAGCCACTTTTAGGAATAAATTAGTGCTTTACTGATTTGCAAAGTGGTTCAGATACAGATTTGGAAGAGTTCTGGGAGACTCAACAATGGAAAACAACCTTCAAAAAACACTTTTGGGAACAGTGCAGAAAAACAGAGTAACTTGCCAGGTTTGGAATCTTCTAGTATGATTACCTGTAGTCAACTGTGAGAATAGCTCACCCAAAAAATAAATACTTATATTTACATATACTTACCCTCATTTTGTTTCGAACCTTTATGCTGTAACAATTAATTTATATATATATATATATTTTTTTTTTTTTTTTTTTTTTTTAAATAATGTTTATTGATTCTTCAATCTCTATGGGAATAAAAGTCAAACATTTTTGTTAGAGCCAAGCCGTACAGTATCTTCGGTCTTATATAATATAGCACTCAAGTCAAATTGACTACTTCCATGGATCATTTATGGTGCTTTCTGTTGCTTTTTTGGGCTTGACACCCCCACTTATAATGAATTGCCATTGTATGGAAAACATTCTTCCATAGTAGTGAGTAAAAAAGTTAATAAACAATGACAGAATTTTCTTTTTTGAGTGAACTATTCTTTTAAAGTTCATTGAGAGGTAAAAAAACAGTTCTGTATGATCCCAACAGTCCATAGTCCCTTGGCTCAACCAGCGTGTGTTTGTGTCGGTTTGATACTGTTACCACAGAGCAGGATGGCATGATATATAGGAGGCCTTCATCCTGTGGAGAAGCACTGTCTACCACTTACCCTGATTAAAGCTCCTGCTGCTTAGGATAAAGGCACCGTCACCCCACGCACTAGACAAATGGAGTACGAGGGGAGCAGGACATTATTCAGACGCCATCTTTCGCTACTGAGCACTCCTCTACACTGATGGCTCTACATAATACTTTTGAATTAATTAGGAATTTTAGTAAATGACGTAAAGTGGCTCTAATTTTTTATGTCTGCCAAGAGAACAATTAGACCATTAGGAAAAACAGATGACCCAACAGGGTCTACGTGCCTGTTGCCGAATTTCAAGGCACATTATTTCTGATATGCCAAAAATAAATAGTGGCAGGTTTTTTCAAATTGTTACTTCAAATGAAAAGTCATTCAGGGTTTTTTTTTTTTTTTTTTTTTGAGGGGGCTGTCCCACCAAAACATTAACAACTTAGTAGTTACGGGACCCAGGTTCAAATCTCACGCTACCATTCATGGGAGTTTCTTTAAATTCAGGCACTGCACACATTCACTAGTTTATTTAATTTGTCTACTAACAATGTTCAACCAATTATGTGTCTGAGTAGATTGATGTGTTTTTTTTTAGATTGTATTTATTTTTATTTTTTGAAAGATAAGAAAATTCCCACCACAATTTTATTTCCAGCACATCTTAAATTCTATATAGTGTATAATAGAATTCAGAAACAGAAATAACAGTGGGGGGATTTTTTATTTATTTTTTTTATGTAAAAAATGTAAAGTCGGATCATTTGTTTTGCTAACATGTTATGCATCATATATACAATTAAATAAAATTTTCACACTTTTTGCCTAATTTGGTAAAAGTACAACTTTCTTGAAAAAGCCGGCCAGTAAAATAATACTGTTATTTTTGTAGTTGTTGTTGTTGTTGTTTTTTTTTTTTTTTTTTTTTTTTAAACGTCTCTTTCACTGTCTCTTATTTAATCTCAAGCATGCTCTTCACTGACACTTTTGTTGAACATGTACACAAATATAAAAAAAATAATAAATATGATGATAATAATAATAAAATAAATGGTGTTATGGAAATTATGCCATAACTGCAGGACAGTCATATCTATCTATCTATCTATCTATCTATCTATCTATCTATCTATCTATCTATCTATCTATCTATCTATCTATCTTATGATTATTTATTTATTTATCATTTATATATATATATAAATGATAGATAAACAAATAAATAAATAATCATAATTTTCACACAATTAATATTGAAATGGATTATGTTTATTTCAATCTTTGTTTAAATTGTCACTTTAAATATGTGATATAAATATTTTCATAGGTTTATCTTAAAAGTCTGGGACTATTTTAGAATGCTAAAATAGTCAAATCTGCAGTATAGATAAGAAGATTTTGAAAAGTACCAAAATAAATGGTAAAAAGTTCCCAATTCAGCTTGAATTTTACTTGTATAAATGAAAAGGCAATAATAAAAATAAAAAAGTTGAAAACGGTTTGTTTTAACAAAAATCAACCCCTGGGACATGAAAGTGCCTGAAGTTGAAGAAACACCCATATACAAACACATTTCATTCAGTCTTTTTCCTTAAAATGAAAGAGAATTGTGATTGAGGCTAACATTCTGCTTAACAACTTTTTTGTTCCATGGTTTGGAATAACATGAGGGTGAGTAAATGATGGCATCATTTTATTTTTGGTGTGAACTTTCCCTTTAACAATCATTTTAATTTAATTTTGATTTTATCTTTGGTGGCAAAATTGATTAAAATCCACTTGCACCAAAAAATGTCTCTTCGGTTGAATAGGCATTACACTTCTGAAGACATCTCCATGGCAAATGTTGCGATTTTCATAGCATTTTTCTTTTGTCCCCCTCTGTTTTGGTCCTATCCCTGGATGTGAGAGCTCATTAGAACAGTTACGCTCTCTCTGTTCACACTTATTCTTCAGGTGAAACTTAATTTACATCCAGGTGCTTTAATGTTTTCCTGCCGCAGATTCACCCACAACCGTAGAGAGAACACTCAAAGGAGCCAGTCGGAAGGCGAGAGGTAGAGGAGGGGGTTAGGAAGGGGAGAGGAGGGACCTGAGGTGCAAAAAATAGTATTTTCACCCTGATAAATGACTTCTATCCTGACTGCATATGGTATATGTTTTAAAGTGCCTCCCCCTGGCCTATGCGCACAGGAGCCATCCTTCATAATGAGCTTGGCCCCTCTCCCTCATGTGAGGGCCTGGTGGTTGCCAGGCAGCTGCCAGTACAGTCGCACCCCAGGTCATCACAGATACATCTGCGCGATGTAGCCTACAGTCATTATGTGCTCTGTTGTTCAACTGCTCTGACGTGGGGTCAGTGCCAGAACTGTTTGCGTCATCATTAATGTTGGATCATTGTAAGTTGTTTGCACTTCAGAAGGTTGAAATCAAAAATCACTGTATCTACAGTATCCCTGTGTGTTTCACTTTATTTAGAAATTTTCCAGAGTTGTTGTTGTGTTTATTTCTATCGTGACCTGCAGCACAATTGTTCTGCAATAGTGGGATTTCCCTGTTATCTAAAACTCTGGGATTCCCCCAATGTACCAGCATATATACTCAGACTATATTATCACAGATGATATTTTACATTTGCGTGTATAAATGGGAATACTGTAGTTTATAGTGTATGTCATTTTCCCTCTATACTCACAGAAATGTTGAATGATTTCTGCGGTGATGACTTGTTGGGCTCTATCCTATGACGTTTGTTATCTGGTCTGTTCACGAACATGCGCAGTCATGATAGAACACTGCTTATGCATTTACATGGCCACAATAAGCTGCATTCTTCAGGAGAAACCTGGGTGTTAAACCGGTTCCTCTTAATCCCATAAGGAAATCAGCATTCAGATGGAGAGGTGGTGGCGTAGTGGGCTAAAGTGCTGAGCTGGTAATCAGAAGGTTGCTGGTTCGAACCCCACGGCCACTACCATTGTGTCCTTGAGCAAGGCACTTAACTCCAGGTTGCTCCGGGCCGATTGTCCCTGTAATAAATGCACTGTAAGTCATTTTGGATAAAAGCGTCTGCTAAATGCATAAATGTAAATGCATTCTTGTTTGCATGACGTTTTGTAATGCTGCTTTCTGCAAAAACACTGAAATACACCGTTTTCTTAAAGGGATAGTTCACCCAAAAATATAAATGATCTCATCATTTACTCACCCCATGCCATCCCAGATGTGCATGACTTTCTTTCTTCAGCAGAACACAAACAAAGATTTTTAGAAGAATATCTCAGCTCTGTAGGTCCATACAATGCACGTGACCAGACCTTAGTAGCTCCAAAGATCACATAAAGGAAACATAAAAGTAATCTGTACGACTCCAGTGTTTAAATCCATATATTCAGAAGTGATACAATAGGTAAGAAACAGATACATTTTTAAGTCTTTTTTTTTACTCGTAACTTCCACTTTAACTTTCAGAAGTGAAACTGAACATTTTAAGTAAAAAAAAAAATACTTACATTTTGATCAGTTTTTCAACGACACCTATTTCTGCTTTCATTGTTACTTACCCTCATTTTGTTTCAAACTTATAAGACTTCCTATTTTCCATGGAACACAAAAGATGGCAGTGTGTTAGTCCTTCCCCTTTAATATTTACAGTAACATCAAAGTGGTGGTAACAGAGTTTCAATAGTTCATTTCACCTGCAAGTTTTATCCAGTCATGACAGAAATTACATGCGTTACTGTTGCTCGGGAACTAACATTAGTTTCCCCATATATGCGTATATACATACGTATGTGTGTAGGCGAATGTGTGGACCGCGTGACCCAGAAAGAAGACAAGGTGTCGGCCATGCTGGCAGAAAGCAGCCTTTCCTGTCACGAAATGATGTTATGTGGGTCAGCATTTATTAGAGAGTTATTTGTCATTCTTGTGTTGAACAGACTGGAGTGTGAAGTCGTTACTGCCTCGCCGCTGTCTGCCACCAGACCTATTATTTCTTTCTCAGGAGCTCACAAACCTCTTTGTTACATCTCAAGACCTTCTCGATCCATAAAGTGCATGCCTCTGTGCTCTCCAACTTTCCCCTGTCTGCTTTTTTTTTTTTTCTCCTCACAAGATGATTTTCATCTCCCAGAACTTCACTGGATTGAGTAAGAACGAGTGAGGCAGAAATGAATTCTTAGATATTGTACGCTCATGTTTATGTTTGCTATATGACATAAACTGCTCAATTAAAGGAATAGTCTAGCCAAAAAGTTACATTCTGTCATCATTTACTCACGCCTATGTCATTCTAAACCCCTGTGACTATTCTTCTTATGTTGAACACAACAAATATATGTTTTAAGGAGTTTGATGACTTTATGGCATTTAATAATGAATCACTTTAAAGCTTAAAAAGGACTCAAAAGTATCATCAAAGTAGTCCAAGTGGCTCGTGTGTCATATTTCAAGTCTTCTGAAGGCATATGAAACAGCACAAAACTTATAACATGTGTAGTTAAAATCTTGAACTATGGACTTGCAGTTGAGTATTTTAGCTCTGTAGGTTCATACAATGCAAGTGAATGGTGGCCAGAACTCTGAAGGTCCAAATATCGCATAAAAGCAGCATAAAAGTAATCCACACGACTCCAGTTGGTTTAATCCATGTCTTCAGAAGCATTTCAATTGATTTTTACTTATAATGTAATATAAATCACCATACAATTTACATAAGAGCACATGATAACATGAAGTTCACCATTATTGGCTCTTTCAGGAGCAATGACCAATACACATGTTGTGCTCAGTGTCACTCACACAAACGTTAAACACCATCAGGGTTACTCATGTGAAATGTAAATCATAAAATAATGCAGTAAACATTTAAAAGAAGTTTGTTTGAAATCTTTGCAAATTTATTAAAAATAAAAAACAAAAGAAATCACATGTACATAAGTATTCACAGCGTTTGCTCAATACTTTGTTGAAGCACCTTTGGCACCAATTACAGCCTCAAGTCTTTTTGAGTATGATACTACAAGCTTGGCACACCTATTTTTGGTTTCTCCCATTCTTCTTTGCAGGACCTCTCAAGCTCCATCAGGTTGGATGGGGAGTGCCGGTGCACAGCCATTTTCAGATCTCTCCAGAGATGTTCAATCGGGTTCAAGTCTGGGCTCTGGCTGGGCCACTCAAGAACATTCACAGAGTTGTCCTGTAGCCACTCCTTTGTTATCTTGGCTGTGTGCTTAGGGTCGTTGCCCTGTCGGAAGATGAACCTTCACCCCAGTCTGAGGTCCAGAGTGCTCTGGAGCAGGTTTTTATCAAGGGTGTCTCTGTACATTACTGCATTCATCTTTCCCTCAATCCTGACTAGTCTCCCAGTTCCTGCCGCTGAAAACATCCCCACAGCATGATGCTACCACCATCATGCTTCACTGTAGGGATGATATTGACCAGGTGATGAGTGGTGCCTGGTTTCCTCTAGACATGACACTTGCCAATCAGGCCAAAGAGTTCAATATTTGTTTCATCAGTGTGCCTATACTGTTGAATATGGTTCGCTTATGTTAGTTCAGAATGTAAGAATGCATTATGAACATCTATAATCAGAACCATTTAGAGCCTTTTAGGCTGAGTAGACTGCCAGGAACAACTCGGGGCACCTGTCCCCATCACGATCTTGCGAGGTCTGTGCGGGGGCGATCGATCAGGTACCCTGTTGTGCCACCCCAGAGAGCATTGCTGCCTATATCACCTATGCCAGGATCCGTTAAACTAATTTAAGTTATAAGTAGTTTGAAGTTTGAGAAGCTACACTTTCAAAGCGTTTGGCCTCTAGAATTAAACTTCAAAGTGTAACTGTCCTGCACCAGTTTTGCTTTTGACTTAAATGATACCTCAAATTGTGTGGCATGTTGAGGAGAACTGTGATATTACAGTCAGTCATAGAACACTGATACATTTATTTTTATTTTTTTATCTCTTATGTTGTTTTATATTGCTTTTTTTTAAAAAAGAATTGTAATTTTAAACAATGTTTAAGATGGCAGAAAATTTACATACACCACAAAAAATATGATTTTCATAATTTATTTTCATGTAACAAATTACATGGCATTTGTAATGACAAACAGGAGGCCTTAAAATAGAGCTCATGTCCAAATGAATCCAGGCCAGGCATTGGTGATGGCAGAATAATCCGCTACCTCATACTCCCCTGTGCTTAATGGAGACAGCTGCTAGGAATTTAAAGGACAACAGCGAGAGAAGTCTTAATTACTGGACAGAAGTTAGCCAATAATGAATATTTTATTTTAGTCCTGTCCGATGGCTGCCGGTGAATTATGCCCGAGAACAGATGAGGCTGTGAATCATCATATCCAGGTAAATGCCAGGATGATGATATAATTGGTTGCTGTGGAGGAAAGCGTAACCTCGGTAAAATGTTAGGCAGGTTAGGGTTTGAGCCATGCAATTCATTACACACAAAATATGACTGACTCCGATTATTTATCATTCCTAATATTATCGCTCTCTCTCTCTCTTTCCATCTCTCTCTGTCACTAATGAGCCAGCCTGGATGGAATCAGCATGCTTTCTTTTTTTTTTTTTTTTAAGATTTCTGCACTGATTTTGTGGCAAAATCTTACTTGGCGGGCATTCCAGTTCTGTGGAAGTCTGCTGAGCTTTCTGTGAATTTTAATGGGTGCAGATTCTGTGTGGAACAGGTAATGAAGCAGTAGTTACATTTACATTTATGCATTTGACGGACACTTTTATTCAAAGCTACTTACAGTGCACTTATTACAGGGACAATCGCCCCGGAGCAACCTGGAGTTAAGTGCCTTGCTGAAGGACACAGAAGTGCTGGGAGCGAACCAGCAACCTCCTGCTTACCAGTTCTGTGCATTAGCCCACTACGCCACAACTACTCTGTGGTGATTTAAAAAAAAAGAGTCAGAGAAGAGGATTATAAAGGCAGATATTTACTGAAAATGTTTATTGTCTTCTTAGGACAAAGTTACTTTTCATAAAAGTCAGGTCAAGGCATGTTGTCTCATTTCTATAGGGGCAGGTTGTCAAGTGTGTTTGAAATGTGAAATATTTATTCTTTAAATATTTTAAATATTTGTTGGCCAAAACAATGTTTGTTTGTTTTTTTTTTTTGTAAGTTATTTATGTTTTCAATTTTTTGTTGTTTAATTTATATTTTTGTTTTACTTTAAACATTTAGCTGAAAAGCACATTATAGGCTGTTTAATGCAAATGGAGATAAAAAGAGAGGTGTAGATTTTGTTTTGGTGGTTGTGACGGTGGGGTGATGGGAGGATGTATCCCTCCAATATTCACATGAAACCTGCACCACTGGTTTAATGGCAGGTTCCATTGTGACAACTTTTACCATACAGTATGACAACATTCACCGCTATAGGGGCAAGTTGTCACAAAATGTGAACTTGTGTTCATTGAACTGTATCTTATTTTTTTATTTGTATTTTTTTTTTGGGGAGGGAGGCATGAAACATTCAATAGCTTTTTTTTGTAGCCGACTTTAAGGTATGTGGCAATGCAGAAATGTACTTTCAAAACAAACTTCCCCTGAGAAATACTCACTAGAGTAAAAAGTGTGACAACTAGCCCCGATCTCACCTATATCTCATGGATATTTTTACTTTTGAATTGGAATTTCTGTCTGGATGCTACATTTAAACAGTAAAGCAATTATACACATTAAAAACAAAGTCATTAAATGGCATAAAAATCTAAAAGATATCATAGCTACAATATTTCAAACCACTGTTTCTGCCAACAAAAATTGCATTTGAGAAATTGCATAAAACACATGTGACAACTCTGCCCTGACCTGACATTTATGAAAAATGCCCATGTCCGAATAACACAGTTAAACCTTTTGGTTAAAATCTACCTTCATTCCTATACAACTGGCTCTTACCTGAATGATGTAAGCTAGTGTGGTTTTATTGTGTTCACTTATTAATTAGAAACTAATTTATGAACTAAGTTTTGACAGTTTAAACTTGGTGTTTGAAACCAACATGCAAAACCTCTGATAGAGAAAACACACATATGTGTATTAAGACTTTTGACACAAAACCTTATATTTACTACACAATATCCCTCGGGTCAACTTCCACTTGTGGCAGCTAGCCTGGTTTCCCTTTAATCTCACACATCCAATTTTTGTATTTTTTTACAAGGAATGAATTGTGTCAACGTTTGCTGGTTTACATGTTCATCATGCTACACAAAGAGTGTCATAATAAAACAAGGAGAGAGAGAGAGCGAGAGAGAGAGAGAGAGAGAGAGAGAGAGAGAGAGAGAGAGAGCTTGCCTTGCTCACTAAAACAGACATCATTAAGCAGGGTGGCCTGACTATTTCATGCACTGAAAAATTTATGAATGTGGACACAGAGGTCATGAGGACACAGCTACCATTAAACCAGCCCAGCACCCCTTTACACAGCAGAAGAACACATCTTCAGCTCTGTCCAACCCCAACATTTCATTCTTATTCTGCTGCAGTGCTTCACTTTGTGTTTAAATACACTTTTTTATATATATACATTATTCTTAACAGCCACACCAGTTAAGACTTCATATTTTCTAAGGCTTAAAATAACACCCAAAGTTAAAATTATATGATTGTTTACTCAACCTTATGCCTTACTTTCTTCCGTGGAACACACACGGCGATGTTTAGCACAATGTCCAGGCTGCTGTAAAACTGCAAAAATGACAAAAGACTCCAGTTTATTGAAGCCATATGAGGAGATGCCATATGAGGGCCTATTGCTCTAACTGAAGGGCCACATGTGTTGCCTATTCTTATTAATAATGTATTTCTGATCTCTGCAAATCATTTATTTATTTATTTTTCAATTAAAAGTACATTTCTAGTTTAATCATTATTTGTTCTTTAGACCTGTTTGCAAAAGAAAAAACTAGCATCATAGCATGTGACCATGATTTAGTTTTCGACCATTCATAATGGGTAAAATGTAACAATTTACGCATAGAGCCACTTTGAGAGCAGCATATCATGAAGGGCCTTAAAAATGAAGATTCAATTAAGATTTAAACAACACAACACAACATTTTTATTTATTTATTACTCCACCATTGGCATATATTAAGCAAGTGATTTTAGTAATAGACATACCTATCTCTGCTCAAAAATAAAATATGACACTATCACATTTTACCTGTAGTTTTGCTACAAAATAATTGGCCAAAATGTACATTTTGACTCCCATCTACAAAGGAATGGATTGCTTAGTGAATATTGATCCATGGCATTTAAAATGTAACTTTCATCATCATTTATAGTCATATTTCTTCAGAAAAAAAAGAAAAAAAAGTATTAAGAAAATCAAAAATTTCAGCCCAGGGAGTTTTATGAAATTTGGTTGATTTGACCCATGAATAACCCATTTCTATTTTGATTTTTTTTTTCTAACTCATAAAAGAAATAAATGACAAAGTCAAACAAAAATCTTTCCAGTTAATGAAGCCTTTGGACTAAAATTTTGGTCTATTTTGCGAAATGATATTTAGGAGTTCGCTGTGCAAAAGTTATAAATAAATCAATTCCTAAAGACAAATTCTGTGAAACTCAATAAATAACTACAATTTAATAAAATAAAATAAAACAAAAGCTCAAATGTGTTAGTTAGGTAAGGTATTGTCAAGCGCTAGCTTTTAATCTAATGTATGTGTTTTTATGCTAGCTTTTTAACAACAATGGTCCACTTTTAAATGACTTATTGTTATGGCTTGATAAATGAATAGGCTTCTTCTTCTAGATGTAGACAAACTGAAGAGAACCTCAGGGATGTAGGGATTATTTTAAAATTGCTATCTTCAGCTTCATGCATTTAGTTCTGCTACAGAGTTCATTCAAAATTCAGTGTGACTGAATCAGTGTTGAGCTCTAATGCAACTTGAACGCAGACAGAATTATTTGGTAAAACACAGATTGAGTCCATTTGAGAATGTATTAAGAGAGCTTTAGCCCATGTTGGAGACATCATAAACATCAGAAAAGAGAACATTAAAGTTAATAGGACAGTGAGCAAGCATGGCTAACGTGACGCGATCCACTCTCACGCTTCAGCAAATTCAGCCCGGTGCCATATTTTAGGTCAATTATTTGACGGCTCAGAGTCCCCTGCATTATTTAAGCGTGTCATCTTTCGAGCAGTCACATGCTTTATCCTCGCCGTCCGCAGCAAATACCACTGATCTATTAACAATTACTTTACCCTGCCACTCTAGCAGCCTATAATTTATCAACCATTAAAAATGTATCAATATTAAAATTTTGCATTTCACTTTTAGACTGCTTGTGAGCATCCGAGTGGAATAAAACACAAAGTCTCTGAAATATTTACATGAGGAAACTTGATTCGGTTTAATGCTGCTCTCTATCTCTCTCTCTCGGGGGAAATGCTGTTCATGGTTGCATTGAGCCGAGACTTCAGTTTGTTCCTTTGGTTGTCTTCTGACGGCGTGTACTGTCCATACTGTGACTGTATGGTAACGTCTTGTTCCAGGCTTTGAGTGTGCAGGGTACAGTAGGTCTATATGACATCCCTGTAACCATGAAAAATGCATATCACTGCATGCGATTGCCTCCAAAATAACTCTGAATGCAAAAAGAGGTATTTCTTTCTATCTATCTATCTATCTATCTATCTATCTATCTATCTATCTATCTATCTATCTATCTATCTATCTATCTATCTATCTGTCTGTCTGTCTGTCTGTCTGTCTGTGTATCTGTCTATCATTGTCACACTCTCTCTCTCTTTCACTCTATATATCCTTATCTGTCTGTCTGCCATTATCTCTCCATCCGTCTGTCTGCCTGTCTGTCTGTCTGTCTGTTATTGTCTCTCCATCTATCTGTCTGTCTGTCTGTCTGTCATTGTCTCTATCTATCTATCTATCTATCTATCTATCTATCTATCTATCTATCTGTCTGTCTGTCTGTCTGTCTGTCTGTCTGTCTATCATTGTCACACTCTCTCTCTTTCACTCTATCTATCCATATCTGTCTGTTTGTCTGCCATTATCTCTCCATCCGTCTGTCTGTCTGTCTGTCTGTCTGTCATTGTCTCTCCATCCATCTGTCTGTCTGTCTGTCTGTCTGTCTGTCATTGTCTCTCCATCCGTCTGTCTGTCTGTCTGTCTGTCTGTCATTGTCTCTATCTATCTATCTATCTATCTATCTATCTATCTATCTATCTATCTATCTATCTATCTATCTATCTATCTATCTGTCTGTCTGTCTGTCTGTCTGTATATATGTCTGTGTGTCTGTCTATCATTGTCTCTCTCTATCTATATGTCTGTGTGTCTGTCTATCATTGTCTCTCTCTCTCTTTCACTCTATCTATCCTTGTCTGTTTGTCCATCTGTCTATCTGCCTGTCATTGTCTCTCCATCAGTCTGCCTGTCTGTCGTTGTCTCTATCTATCTATCTATCTATCTATCTATCTATCTATCTATCTATCTATCTATCTATCTATCTATCTATCATTGTCTCTCTCTCTTTCTCTCTATCTATCCTTGTCTGTTTCTCCATCTGCCTGTCTGTCTGCCTGTCTATCATTGTCTCTCTCTCTCTTTCACTCTATATATCCTTGTCTGTTTGTCCATTTATCTGTATGTCTGTCTGTCATTGTCTCTATCTATCTATCTATCTATCTATCTATCTGGCTGGCTGTCTGTCTGTCTGTCTATCTAGTTTGTCCCAGCATTAAACAAAAACATGTCAAAAGTACTTATTAGTACTCTATTATTCAAACAGAAATATTTATATACTGTATATGTTTAATGTATTGTAACAGTACATTTTAAGTCTCTTAAAGTATCATAAAATGTGTTCATCTGCATGAAACACTTGCTAATTTTCACAGACATCTGGAGGAAAATACATCTGTAGTGTTCGAATATCCGTAGTTAATCTGTTAAACAGATAAAGACAGACAACATCTTTCTCCTTCTCAAAATCTCATTACAGGGCTCATCTTCACCTTGCCTACATCTCATTTCAGAAGAGTTTTTCAACACAACAATGTCAGAGAGGAGCGGAAACCGCCGCCGCGTGTTCGATTTTAATCTCCATCTTCTGGGAGTTGGAGTGAGATTTCTATGTTCTTCCGCAATTTACATGTTCAATTCTGTAAGCCCTAGGTAGTTCAGGCATTTGTGCGGGAACATTGGGCGGTGTAATTTTCAAACGTTCAATGAATAATTTCATCTCAATTAGAAAACCAGGGCAACACAAATCTGCCCTTTAGCCCAAAACTACTGTTTCCACTTTCTGTTTGTGTCAAACCTTGTCTGACGGCAACATATGCAATACAGGAAGTGTATTTGTGGTTAATTAGATGGTGGCAATGAACAGCGAGAGAAAGAGAGAAACATAAAAGATGTCCTTAATTAAACAAATATGCTGTTTATAGTCCACATATCATGTTTTCCATCATCATGATGTTCCAAAACAATATTTTTTTTTTCTTCCATTAATGATGACAGAAATGTCAATTTTTTGCGAACTATTCCTTTAAAATGTCTTCTTGTTTTAGAGGTTTAGTACAAGCTCTGCACCACCTACTGTATATCACATCATATATGTTTTTACACTAATCTAAAGATGACTGGTCAAGAAGGCTGTTTTAATCTCCCTCTCATTGTAATTAATAATTTAACAAGTTCTCTCTCTATTGGACTCATTAAGGCCAAACATTGTGAGTATATAACAGAGCAGATGGCTGGAGAGTCAATAAGTGATCATGAATTTCGACTTCATATAGGGCAGATTCATTATTAAAGAAGAGAGTTATACTAAACTCACAAAACCTTTGAAACTTTTTGTCTTAGCTGAGTTGAATCTAAAATTATTTTACCCGCATGTTCAGTCAGGTTTCAGCTCGCTGAGAATATTAATTGTTTATTGATCAAATTATATATTAATTATACATATCGGATGTGTGCTTTAGAGTTTCACCCCTTAATGGCAATTTATTAGATGTTAAAGTTATTTCTTCTATCCCAGTCTTAAGATGCATAAACTAGAAGTCAATTATTCATAGGTTGATTTCTCCAAAAACATAAACACTGTAGCCCAGTAAGGACATATTTGTCACCAAGGTCGACTGTTTTGGGCATCATATTTCTGTTAAAAACGGCTGATAATCATCATAAAGGGTCACATGCATTTAATAATGTATATGAGTGTATTTACATGCACAGCACTAAGCTGATACCCATCAAAAAATACAACGTAAAAAAAATAAAATAAATAAACTTTAAAGAATATTTGAAATAATTTTAATTTTCTCTGCTTTTGACAGTAAATTGTAAAACTGCATGTGCACAGGTACAACAGCTGCAATATTGGCATATAATACACTTTATAATAGAAGTTAAACATGGCATCAGTGCAATGTAATTTATGTAAAGTAAATATTTAAATATTACTGAAACTAACTCTAACTTGTGTTCCAACCAGATAAAAATGTGGCATTGATTTGTAATATAAGACAATACATGGGTCAAATTGTGTGTGAATGTGTTAATTGCACAAATAAGATCATTTAAGCACATTTTCAGTTGAAGCATTTATTCCATTTGACTTTTAAGGTGTTTGTTTGTTGTCATAGAGAACACACGTAAAAAGAAAGAAAGAAAGAAAGAAAGAAAGAAAGAAAGAAAGAAAGAAAGAAAGAACGAAAGAAAGAAAGAAGTGGAATCAATTTAATTGCATAAGAGCCTCATGTTTTTATTGATTTTAGGAAAATGGCTTTCAAGTGTTAAGTGAGTACATCTTGATAAGTAGCAAACCATTATTCTCCCAGACTCCTAAAACCCATGTTAGGCAACAATACCTAATTGTATCATAGCCCTGGTGATGGGCTGCTGAAATGTGACACGGTAGTCATTCGGAGGTCAATGCCAATGTTTTCTTCAGTGTTTGATTAGTTGCGCTATTATGGTTATGCAATTATAAACAAAAAATAGCTTGTTTTGCATGTTTATTCATGTATTTATTTAGTTTATAATCAAGTCACACTTTCAATTTTATTTAGAGAGTCTTTCTTTCTTAATATTAAACATTGATGATGTTTGCATGAACTGCAAAACACTGAATTAAATGCTAGTAGCACATCGTTGTTGCCCCCTCAGTAAAATGTATTATAGGAAGGTGAATCACATGAAAACATGCTCAGGAAACTATTCACCCCTACATATATATTGGCGGCCAAAAGTTTGGAATAATGTACAGATTTTGCTGTTTCTGAAGGAAATTGGTACTTTAATTCACCAAAGTGGCATTCAACTGATCATAAAGTATATTCAGGACATTACTGATGTTAAAAACCATCATCACTATTTGAAAAAAAAAAGTCATTTTTGATCAAATCTAAACAGGTCCCATTTCCAGCAGCCATCACTCCAACACCTTATAATTGATTAATCATGCTATATTGCTAATTTGGTACTAGAAAATCACTTGCCATTATATCAAACATTAAATTGGTTCATTAAATGAAGCTGAACATTATCTTTGTGTTTGTTTTTGAGTTGCCACAATATGCAATAGACTCACATGTCTTGAGGTCAATATTAGGTCAAAAATGGCAAAAAAAGAAATAGCTTTCTCTAGAAACTCATCAGTCAATGATTGTTTTTAGGAATGAAGGCTATTCAATGCTTGAAATTGACAAAAAAAACATCTAGGTTACGTATGTAACCTCCGTTCCCTGAAGGAGGGATCGAGATATTGTGTCGAAGAAGCGACACTAGGGGTCTCTATTGAGCGCCAAATATGCCTCTGATCTATGAAAAAAGACCAATGAGAAGTTGGCAGACAGTATTTGCATACCTCTCCCCTGGACATACGGATATAAAGGCAGGGAAATACGTTGAGTTCATTCAGGATTTTTCTGAGGAGCCGGAAATGGTCCGGCCACAACAGTGGCTCGGCTCAGCGACGTGGCAGGGAGTACACAATGTCTCGGATTTCCCCCAGTGAGCCTTCTTGCACAGGTGCTGTGCAAGATCGGGGAGGATGAGGAAAAAGTCACCCTAGTGGCTCCCTATTGGCCCACCCGGGCCTGGATCTCGAAACTCGTACTCCTCACGACAGCCCCTCCCTTCGAAATCCTCAAGGAAAGACCTTCTTTCTCAGGGACGGGGCACGCTCTGGCATCCACACCCAGACCTTTGGAACCTCCACATCTGGCCCCTGGACGGGACGCAGAAGATCTAACTGGTCTACCACCTGCAGTTGTAGCCACGATCAACCAAGCCAGAGACCCTTCTACCAGGCAACTTCACACCCTGAAGTGGCGATTGTTCACAAATTGGTGTTCTTCCCAGGCTGAAGACCCACAGAGGTGCGCAGTTAGGTCAGTGCTCTTATTTCTGCAAGAGAGGCTGGAGGGGAGGCTGTCCCCTTCCACCCTGAAGGTGTATGTCGCCGCAATCGCGTCCCACCACAACACAGTAGACGGCAAGTCTTTGGGTAAGAACGACTTAATCATCAGGTTCCTAAGAGGCGCCCAGAGGTTGAACCCCTCCCGGCCATGCCTGTTCCCCTCCTGGGATCTCTCAGTGGTCCTCACGGGCCTCCAGAGACCCCCCTTCAAGCCGCTAGAATCAGCTGGACTCAGGGCCCTCTCTTTAAATACAGCCCTCCTGATCACGCTCACCTCCATCAAGAGGGTCGGAGACCTGCAAGCGTTCTCAGTTAGTGACACCTGCCCCTGGAGTTCGGTCCGGCAGACACATATGTGATCCTTAGACCAGGACCGGGCTATGTGCCCAAGGTTCCTACCACGCCCTTCAGAGACCAGGTTGTGAACCTGCAAGCGCTGCCCCGGGAGGAGGCAGACCCAGCCCTTTCGTTGCTGTGTCCGGTACTTTTTTTTTTTTTTTTTGTACCTACTTGGACCACACACAGAGTTCGAGCGCACTCAACAAGGAGTATTGCGTCCTCGTGGGCACTGGCCAGAGGTACCTCCCTAACAGACATATGTAGAGCAGTGGGTTGGGCAACACCTAAAACCTTTGCAAGATTTTACAATCTCAGGGTTGAGTCAGTATCGTCCAGTGTTTCCTCAGGTCCGAGATGGTAGAACTCGGTAACACGCTGACAGACTGGCCGGGTGGATCTCTTGCACCTGGCGCCCTTTCCCTCGGCCGAGGTAAAACTGTGCGCTTAATCTCCCAGGAGATCGCACCCACCCGGGTCTCTGGATGATTCCTCCCTAGCCCTTTGGGTCCGCAGTTCAGCGGAGGAACACACCAACCCATTCCACTGTGGGTACTCAATCTACTCTGTACTGGAATAGGTGCCCCACAGGTCAGGACTCCTACATGGACTCCCCCTGTGTGTATTTTACGCGGTACGGTCCCCTTACAAAGTCACGTCTCACTTAGGCAGTCCCAGCTGCCCTCCGGTCGCTATGTTGTAGCAACTCCCCCATCTTTGAGGCTGGATCTACCACTGCGCCTCGTTCCACATGTTGTCTAAAAACCCATGTGATGTATTCGCCACCTTTACCTCCCCATTCGGGCAGGTGTGGCCTCCGCAGGGTCTTTTCTACCTGAAAGAGTAGGATAACTGGGTAAGACCCCCTTCCCTCGATGCGTGTAAGGGCCCCGGCCGTTCTTGCTCTATATGGAGAAAAGAGAAAAGAGGCCCAGCCAGGCTCGGCCCGTTCCCAGTTTGGCAAGCATCACCTTGTTCCCCTGTCTAGGGTAACCAGAAGGATTCCGACAACTTTTTTGGGGCATTGGGGAAAGGTACGTGCAGTCTGACACAGCTGGTTGCTTGTGCACTTAAAATACCTGCCCGCTCCTGTGTCAGCAGTACACTTACATGGCTCAGCACATGGCGTGATTTAAATTGGACCCCTATTGTAGCTTCTTTGGGGGTACGTCTAGGTTACGTATTTAATCTCCATTCCCTGATGGAGGGAACGAGACGTTGTGTCCTCCCGGCCACGTCGCTGAGTTACGTATACGGACCATTTCCAGCTCCTCAGAAAAATCCTGAATGATCTTGACGTATTTCCCCACTTTTATACCCGTATGTCCAGGGGCGGGGTAAGCAAATACTGTCAGCCAACTTCTCATTGGCCTTTTTTCATAGATCTGAGGCATATTCGGCGCTCAAGAGAGACCCCTAGTGTCGCTTCTTCGACACAACATCTCATTCCCTCCATCAGGGAATGGAGATTACATACGTAACCTAGACGTTTTCCTCCCAACTCGGCAAATCCATTCAAACAAAGCTGGAGATCAGGCTAAGCTATGTGCTGGGATATTTTTGCCTCCTTCTCCAGAAAATGTGTAATTTGGTCAGGCACGAAACAGTGAGGGAGAAAAAAAATTTTGAGCAAACCCTTCCAAGCAATAAATCATTGGATTGCTGGTGACACTCATACAATACGGATATAGTGTTAACTGCAAGAGTGAGACAGGACTCTCTGCCCCTCTGGGGTGACCTTGCCTGGCTGCCGTAATCTATCATTCTGACACTGGACACACTGGTTTTGTTTAATATTACACTATTGGCATATACAGTAAACACAATGCAAAGAAAATGTACACACAGACATGAGGTGGGACAAGAGGAGGTACATGTGTACACACAAGGAGAGAAGCATTGTGTTGTCAGACCAGTGCTAACTTTATTTTACAGGGTTGTGGGCTATCATTACAGTTTAATATGTGGTTTGCAGTATTTGTATTATTAGATAACATTGCATTTGATGGCTTAATCTAGTGGTTCAACATCACAGAAAAGTTTGTAATGTAAATAAATTGCTCAAACATGACAATTCTACAATCAATAATTCACTCTCATTTTGTTTCAAAACCTGACGGAACATAAAAGTAAAAAAGTTTGTAATGCAGATATTTGCTAAACAATGACCAAGTCTGTCAAACTCCAAAAGGGAGTAAACAACAACAACAACAAAAAAGCTTCCAGGAAGGACGATTTATTAAATAATAAATGCTTAAAGTCCATTTTGTTCTCCCCACAAATCTGTTATTTGGCTCATTGGAATCTGAAACAGATTACTTGGTATGTTGCACATAAATAAATTAATGAATAATACAAATTCCACTTTTGTGTTCCAGAGAAGATTAAATAACAAATAAAAATAAGAGCACAGAGGTTTGGAACAATATGAGGATGAGTAAACAATGTCAGAATTTTTAGGTGAAGTGTTGCTTTTAATGTCATTGCATTTGTTTGTTTTTTTGCAAGAATGTTTGTGTGAAAAAAAGCTGCACATTTGCAGTGGCCTAAATGGTTTCTCACCAATTTCAGAGGAAGAAATGGGGTGATTGAAGTTCACCAATCTGGCCTGACACTCCGGGTCCATAAATAATGTATTTTAGGGTGACCATTCATTGTTCTTTATGCCACACAAGCACACAAATAAATTATTATTATTCACAATTTGACAGGCACACACAGTCCGCCCATCTGTCCACGGGGGGCTTTTGAAACACTGGTAGTGCATATAAACAGTTTGATTCTCATAAAACTCGCCTTCTTCTGCAATTCCATAACATGTATCTTCTTTTAAATACAATATAGTTGTTTTTAAAAAAAAATAAATTTAGTGGATAGAAAGTGAACAAAAAACTAAAGTTTCTCTATCAGAGTTTAGGATATGCAGTGGAGATCTAAATCTCTGTATAAAATTATGTTCTCAGAGGTTACACCTAAAACACATTATGAGAAATACAATTTTACATAATTGAGATAATTGTTGAATAGGGCTTCATTTGAACCTGATATCGATTCCTAAAATCCCAAGACTGATCACTTAGTTTTATTTGAATTGCGCTTCAGTTTTGGTTTTGTTGAATTTTATTTCTGTTAAATAAATAGCAATTGAACTACATAGTTTGGGCCTTGTTGACATACAGTATATATATATATATATATATATATATATATATATATATATATACACATAATTAATAGAAGCTAAGAGAGAATTTGTCATCAAAATTATTGATGAAATATACACATGATGATACATAATGATACAAATGTATACAAATGATACAGAATCAAATCATATCAGAAACTGAATCAAGAGCTTGTGAAACAGAATCAAATCAAATGACTGTGGAGGTCAGATAAGTCAGATAATGTGGTTTTGGATAAGCTTTGTGAGAAACAAAGTTTGTTTTAAAAAAAAGTCTGACTTTTAATTGCAAACTTTGTTATCTTGAAAAATCTTAGTTTAAAGCGATAGCTCACCCCCCCCAAAAAATCCTCTCATTATTTACTCACCATCATGCCATCCCAGACGTGTAAGACTGTGTTTCTTCAGCCGAATACAAACGAAGAGTTTTAGAAGAATAGTTCAGCTATGTAAGTCCATGCAATGCAAGTGAATGGTGATCAGACCTTTGTAGCTCCAAAAATCACATAAAGCAAACATAAAAGTAATCCATATGACACCAATGCATCTTCAGAAGTGATATAATAGGTGTGGCTGAGAAACAGATACAAATGTATGTCCTTTTAAAACTCAAAATGTGCTGCTTTTTTAGTTTCACTTTCACATTTGAAAGTGAACGTGAAAGTGTAGATTTACTGTAAAACAAAATGACTTAACTATTGTTATGTTTGTCACCCACACCTATTATATCACTTCTGAATATATGGATTTAAACACGAGTCGTATGGATTGATTTTACGTTTCCTTTAAGTGATTTTCGGAGCTACAAATGTCTGATCACCATTCACTTGCATTGCATGAACCTACAGAGCTGAAATATTCTTCTAAAAATCTTTATTTTTGTTCTGCATTAGAAAGAAAGTCATACACATCTGGGATGGCATAAGGGTGATTAAATTATAAGATAATTTACATTTTTGGGGGAACTATCCATTTAAGACATTGTTGAGACCTCTTTTTAAACTCTCAAGGAGATAAATGTGAGATATCTGGTATCTTTTTCTCAAGAGACTTAAGGAAAAATCTTTCCATTTTGCTCTCCATTCAAACTCATTTCTATGTAGGAGAAACAAATTAGATATTTAAGTGATTGTATCTTTTTTTCTGGACAGCAAATATATAGTAGAACGCAATGAAAATGTTTGGCTAAATTAGTATTTTTTTATCTTTTCAATAAAAAAAAAATTTAAAAAATCTGTTTTCATAAACAGAAATGATTTGTGCTCAAACCACCTTCCATTTCTGTTTACCTGCTCTCAACACAAGCACGTGCATATTTGTGTGTGCATTAGTGCATTCCAAATGAGAAAGCTAGCAAACTCTCCTCTCAGCGAGGGGCTCAGGTAAGGTCCTAAGAGAACACGCCGGATAAAGACGACGTTCACGCCAGCGAGCCGGCTCCGCCACATGACACAAAACACATCGGGGGAACATTCCGAGGTGTGACTCAACACCAAAAACAGTCTCTTTTTTTTCCCGAACAGCACTGGCATCAGGCGCACACTGGCTGAGGTGTGATTTTCCCATGTAAATGGAGGTCAGCGGCATCTTTAGAATCGGCGGCCTGCGTGTCATGGCTGTGTTTGTTTTGTGTGATTATGTAGTACCTGCTGGAAAGTTGCTTATTTCTGTGTGTAAATTGGATGTAGTATTTTGCAGAATGGCGCCCCAGGCAGAGTGTGAGGTATTGATTGAGTTGAATGCGAGAGGAGACACAAGAGGATTCTGGGAAAGAGAAAAAATGTAAAAAAAGAACATAGAGCAACCATAGTAACATTTTAGATGTTAGGGGGAACAAAATCCACCAGGAGTTGAGATAAAAGTAACTATACAAACAGAATCTGTGCACTGTGACAGGTGATGCGCCATGTTAGGAAGATGTGTAGGGGAGAAAAAAAGAAGAAGAAGAAGAAGACTTTTTTTTTTTTTTTTTAAGATTATAAGTCTTTTCTTGTCTGTTTGTGATACTACATGCACAGTAGAGTTGGGAATAGAGAAGCGGTTCCATTTCAACAAGTATTTTAAAAGAGTATTTTTTTCTTGACGTTTGGTTTTGTTTGTGATTCTCAAAGTGTGAATTCTTCAAGTGATGCAGAAAACCATAATAAAATACCCACCTGGTCTCATAGAAACACATTACTATATCTACATTTTTGCAAAGGATTTTTACATGGCTTGTTGTTCGTACCATGACAGTTTTCTGGTGAAATGAGCACTGGACTCACTATAACAACAAAGACCTTTACTCCTTTTTACACAAAAAACGAGTAAATTGGCAGATTATCAGTTTATAAAGACTTTTTGCCATGTTCCTGATACAGTGCCATGATCTTATAAAATTGACTATAGTGCATGCATGACTTGTAAGACTATGCATTTTAATGTTTGCATTACATAACCAACTTCATTTACAACCTGCACTGTAGCTCAACTGATAGAGCATTGTACTTGCGAGGCAAAGCACCATGATACAGGTCCTGAAGAGCACGGGAGTCGACTCGTGAGCCAAAAGTGTCATAGAAGCTCCACAAAATGACATACCCCGGTCAGGGGTGGACTGGGAAGAGAAATCGGCCTGGGATTTTACATAGCAACTGGCCCAAAAGTTGTCGCTGTCCTTTTCTTCATATCGCCCATTTGGCCCATTTCGTGGCCCGCCCGGTTCTCCCGAAGGCCAGTCCGCCCCTGATCGGCCCCAAAGTGCGTCAGCTCACCTGGGAAAAGCCTGGTATGCCAGATTACCAATCCAGCCCTGACCCCGTTACTTTGCATTGCAAGTGCAACGCTCTGTCATGGCAAATTTATCGTGCCTGAATAAACTTGTAAATGTAGTTAGTTATGTTGTTGTAAAATAAATGGCGTTACAAGTCAGGCGCTACATTAAAAGACATTTGATGGCATAGGATAGCTTTGTGTAAGAATTAATTAGCTGTGAATTGATATTCTGTTGTTTTACTCTGTATTTGTATGTAAGTGAATAAAAGTAATTGTTGTTGTAGCACCTCTAGTGTTCATTTAGTCACATAGCATTGATGGCTCTGGTGATTGGCTGACCGAGTGCTCATGAACAAAAATGGCATCATGCAGGTGGCATTCTTCTTTAAAATTAAACACATTTTTATTCACCCAAAAATGTAAATTATCTCATGATTTTCTTACTCTCATGTCATCCCAGATGTGTTTTACTTTCTTTCTTCTGCAGAACACAAATGAAGATTTTTAGAAGAGTATTTTAACTCTGAAGGTCCATACAATGCAATTGAATGGGTGAGCGATATAATAGGTGTGGGTGAGAAACAGATACATTTTTAAGTCCTTTTTTTTACTATAAATTCTCCTCCCTGCCCATTAGGTGGCGATATGCATAAAGAATTTGAATTTTCCCAAAAAATATGCATTTTAAAGTGGAAGTGTAGATTAATAGTAAATAAATCCTTAAATATTGTTTCTCACCCACATTTATCATATCAATTCCGAAGTTATTGATTTATCCAGTGTAGTCTTATGGATTACTTTCATACTGCCTTTATGTGCATTTTGGAGCATAAAAATTTTGGACCTACAGAGCTCAGATATTCTTCTAAAAATCTTTAGTTTTTGTTCAGCAGAAGAACAAAAGTCACACACATATTGGATGGCATGAGTATGAGGAAATGATGAGATTACATTTTCATTTTTGGGTGAACTGTCCCTTTAAGGAACCAGGGTTGATGAATTCCTTATGATGTCCATCCCTAACGCAAACGCAAACCTGGACAACAGATTTATATGTATTTTATAGTTTCTTAACCTATTCAAGCTAGAACCACAAACTGTTTTAAAAATGGGTTTGCTCTGACCAAACGTGCTAAAAAAATCCCACTTTGAGTTGTACCAAATTACATCTGGTTCTTCAGAGGGCATCACTTTCCATTGGCGTAAGTGCTGTTGACAACCCAATTGAATAAAATCTCGCATGCATGTGCACATTTTCAAACATAAATGTTTATTTTGTCTCAATTGTTCCTGCTCGCGCTCCCTCTCTCTGTTGTGCAAAGATGTATTGATTCGCCCGTGAATCTATAACACCAATGAACTTGATGGAGTTCCTGACAACCTCAAGTGCGGCTCGGCACATAGATACGTTTGTGGCCATGTTATTTCTCTCACGAGGAAATGAGCAAGACGCAAAATCCAATATATATATATATATATATATATATACATATATATATAAACCGACGGCCTGCACTGTATTTACGGAGCGCTGTAAGACTTCAGCTCATAGTTCTGCATAGCTGGCGAGAATCATGATGAAATGTGCGTGAAACTGATGTTGTAAAAGTGACATCTAAATGACTTTGAGAAAGAAAACTTTAGCGAGTTTACCCTTTACCTATTTCTTTCTACCTTTCTCACTATCATTTTTTTTTTTTGGGGGGGTGGTGGGAGGCAGACTTTGTTATGTGTCAAGGTAAAGAAAGGGATGATTTTGAAAAAGAAGACCTCCTCTGGAGAGAAGACATTACGCTACCCTGCCTTCATAGTGTCCTTAATACGGCAGGTTTGCCTCTCAAAGATGCCACTACAAACGGACGCTGCTAACTTCACAGGCCGCTCATAATTGAGAGAATTCAAACAAATCTGTGTGTCAGGCAGGCAGATTGAACTTCAGTGGGAGAGCTCAATCACATGTCTGTTACCTTGAGTCAAGCACTTTTTTACTCCAAAAATATATGGAAAAGACTATTGATCAGGGCTGCTCACCCAACCACCTGGGGTATAAACTGGTGTGAACTAGTGTTAGGCAGTTCAGGATTATCTGCATCACTGATGTTTGGATTTTCCATCATGCACTGGAAATATATCATCGTACTTCAATGACAGGTGGATAATGATGGTTTGGTCAGGCTTTTCCCCCTTTTTTGTTATAAGGGCCATATTTTCTCATCTCCCATAAATAAAGAGAAAGATAATGAGAGAAGAGTGAAAGAGTGATAGTTATATATTTCTCTAGGGTGTTGTGGGTGGTTGCCAAGGTGTTGCAATAAAGTTGCTTAGGTGTCCTAAATGTCTGTTGTGTTGTCATGCAGTTACTAGGGTGTTCTGAGTGTTGGGGTGGGGATCGTTTCGGAATTTTATGATTCCGGTTCCGATTCTGATTCGCCTTAATGATTTTTGTTGCATTAACAATTCCATTAATGATTGTTTTAGTACTTTTGAGGAAGATTAATTTGGTGATAAGAAACACCATTCTTATTGCATTTAGTGTTCTCAGCAGTCTGTAACCAAATGATGAGCTCATTTCAGATATCGGCAGAGGAAATACAACAAATCAGAAACGGGATAGACTGGTAACACAGAATGGTTTGCATTGGAAATTTCAGGCTGTATATTAAACAAAATGTAAATGGCTAATTACGTCATTCCGGAAATGTACTACACTAGCCAGGTTGTATTTTTTGCGCTCATAAGAGACATTCTTTCAGAAATCGGACTACACTGTTTGCATTGTAAGTTTCGTGCTGTAGATTAAAAAGAGAAAAAAAGAAGCTGGAATCGGACTAAATTGGTCATGCAGAATGTTTCGGGCTGTAAGAGTCATTTTATGGGGAATCGGATTACATTGGTCACAAAGTCTTATTCCCGCTGTACAGTAGATTCAAAAGAACCAGCTCATAAAGAGTCATGCTTTCGGGAATTGGTCAACACTGGTCACACTATATGTTTCTCGCTGTACATTTAAAAAACAAAAAAGGACCAACTCAAGAGAGTCATTTGTTTGGGAATGTGACTACACAAGTCATGCAGAATGATTTGCGCTGTAGATTGAAAAGAAACAGCTCATTAAAATAATTTGTTTGGGATTATATATATATATATATATATATATATATATATATACTGGTCATGCTGAACAGTATTTTTGTACTGTAGATTTAAAAGAACCGGCTCATAAGAGTCATTTGTTTGGGAATTGGACAACACTGGTGGTGCTGCATGTTTTGCACTGTAGATTCAAAAGAACCCATACATAAGAGTCATTTGTTCAGAAATCAGACTACACTGATCATGCAGGATGTTTCATGCTGTAGATTTGAAAGAACCGGCTCACAAGAGTCATTTGTTTGGGAATTGGACTACACTGGTGATGCTGTATGTTTTACAATGCAGATAAAATAAAATAAAAACATCACATATGAGTAATGTGTCATGAATCTGACAGCACTGATCACACTGGATGTTTTGCACTGTAAATGCAAACTAAACGGCTCATTGGAGTCATTATTTTGGGAATCTGACTACACTGGTCACACTTAACTGTATATTTTGCACTGTAGCCTCCTCACCATAGCCCACCTGTTTCTTCAATGCCTCATTAGAGTCATTTGTTCGGGAACTGTATCGTACTGGTCACGCTGTTTTTTGCGCTGAATTACACTGCAGGAAATGCTGTCAGATTTAATTTAGTATGATGTTCTGTCCGCATCTGTGGAAAATTGAATGTTTGGGAACTGATCCAGAAGTCATGTAAATCATACAGTTCTGTCTGAAAAAAATAAATAAAAATGTTCGGTTCCCAACCCTAGCAAACATACTTAAATATTTTATAATGATTCATTTCAAACCTTTTTCCTATAGCACTTAAAATACAAAATAAATACTGGCCCAGTGATGTGCAAATTCAGTGCTAGTACTGAACAATGTTTCAACCCAAATATAGCCCTTCTGAAACTAACGTATGAAGTGATAATTCGTTTTATCTATGCAAATATATGTTAATGAGTATAGGAGCTGTTAGGTGATCTAACATAACCTCTTCTAACCTGTTCACATTTAGAAACATACAGTATCTGCATCCGTACATTCTGTGTAAAAATTGGTTTAATATATTCCTAGGTCAGCACATCAGATTTCGAGGCACTCTTTCAATTACTTCTATGCTGACATTTGCCCACCCTTTATCAGGGAGATCTTTAATCAATGCCGACTTGAGAGGAACAGGGTAAGACTGGTTTGATTTAATATCTCCACCTCGGTAAAGGTGAATGTTGAACATTGATGATAATCTGTAATGGAGGTTTGATGAGACTTCCTTTTAAGGTTTGACAAACATCGTTTGATGTTTCTGTTCCATTTTTATTTATTTTTACCCGTGTTCCTTAATACGAATGCTTAAACTTTGCATATATTACATTATTCCACAACAATAAGATAATTAAGAAGAATTTCAATGGTATTTCTGACTTTAAGAGAGCTGTAATGCTCTTTTATTAACCATTTAATCTTCAAAAAGGTCATATATATATATATATATATATATATATATATATATATATTAACAGGCTCATTTCAGCTGGATTCAGAGTTTATTATATTATGGCAATTGTTTTCCGTACAGTGTAATAATCACGACTCCCTTTGGTTTGCAAATCAACCTTTTAGATAATAGTGGTTGTTAACACTGTCACACCATCCATGCCGTCTCTTTCTCTGTCTCCCCGAAATGCAAATGTTGAATCGCAGTTAATAGGCCACAAAAAGAGATGCATGTGTCATGTCACTCTATTGCATTTGATCTGTTGTTTTATTACACTGCAGCAGAGGTTTTATCCGCCGTGAGACTGAGGAGTGTGTCATTCTCTGGTCACTTATTATTTTTCACACTTGACTGAATTTACAAGACGTAAAGGGCTTATGTTACCAGGAGGTTTTTGGCTTAATTCTGTTTATCACTCTGCAGGCCCGACATGAGGTAGATATGTTTATTGTTGCCCTGTCATGGCTGAATTTGTCCAACATAATAAATAACTGCACACACTTCACAGCTTCGTTTCAGCAGCCGTATTTTGTATTTTGATTCATTGTGGTGCAAAACGAAGCCACCAAGTATTGCCTATTCCCTCAGTACCAGTGTACTTTTTTTTCTTGAAGTCACCTTGAAAAGAGGGCCCTAATTAGTGTCTTTAAACATGTTTCTGAACTTGTTGTGAAAGATTAATTGGTGCATGTTATCCTAAAAAAAACTGGTATATACTGGTATTGTTTTATTTTATTTTATTTGTTTAACTCCTCTTCTTCAACCACCTGAGAGCATTCTGTTATGTAACGGCCAATGTTCAAAATCCAATAAATGTATGATAAATTAAGTCCTGCAAAAAAAATTAAATAAAAAAGAAGCCTTTTTTTCTTGTTGAATATCCTGTTTCACTCCGAAATTCATCAGTTTATTGAACAGTTTGCAAATGCTGTCTGGCAGAAATTGATTCCAAGTATTGAAGTGTGTAATTTATGTTCCACTAGCTGCACAAAAACAGAATAGAGCACAACAGACCCCGACAACTTTTTCAGCTGTCTTGTTCCAGAAGTATTTTTTCTAATATTTTATCAATTTTTTATATTTTGTTTTTCATAACTACTTTATAAAAGCCTTCAAAGAAGAGTTCTAAGCCATGAACAAAACCAACCAGCTTTAAGTTGAATCACAACTCACAGCTCACAGTAGGTCTGTCTTTAAAGGTGCATAAATTATCATTAAAAATTAATAACACTATGGACAAAAAATAATACATATGTTATAGAAAAAAGAATCATAATGTTACGGAAGTAAAATGGGTTGTGAATGCTATCAGGCAGACAATGTTTCAGTTTGTAAAGGTAAGATGTGTAATTTTTGTATGAGTAATGGTACTGCACAAATGGAATAAAAAAAAATATAAGACTATTTTTAAGCTTTCTTAAACACCACACCCATTTGCCATTGGTCAGAGAGTCCCGCCACAAACTCATGCCATTGATTGAGCTATTGTAACCAGAATCACAGTGTTTTACACTCTTCATGGACCTGTAAATGACTTACTTTTATTTGCTGCACATTAAACTTATCTTATTAAAAAGATCATTTCTGTGTGTAATATGAGCCAGTTGGTGACGTAAAGTGAATCCGTTAGTCATTGTTTACATAGAACAGCGCTCCGTGATTACTCGTAGTACTAATATATTACCAAAGCTAGGACATAGCTTTAAACGACTTTAAACGGACAACTTCAGGATTAAGGCTCATCACAGCTGAAAGACACAACTGATTTATTACAGAACTCAAGGATACACACTGTTTAAAATGGTGGAGGACATCACTGTTTCTATAGTGTTCGACTCTTGCGCACTGGCTACCGCGATATAGGGAAATACACCTGCTCGGACGTCTATTTTCCACTGAGAAAGCTGATCTTCAGAAAGCTGACAGCATCTCTGAGGGGGGTATGACAACAGGTAATTGCACATGCTCTCTCTCTCTCTCTCTCTCTCACACACACACACACACACACACACACACATATCCTTCCATCTATCACTGTTAATCCAATGACTTATTAGAAACAGGACAAGTCGTGATACTATTTCTGAAGGGACATTTTTTAATTACTAATGAAGGCTTGGATGCATTATTTGTTTTGAACCAGCAACGGCATTTTCTGATCCGTCGTGTAAGAAAGTAGTTTCATGCACAAATGCGTTTTTATGACTGTTCTCGGTTTTCCCTAATTTTTTAAAATGTAATTCTTCATTGAACTGTTGTATATAAGCAATATCACACTCGCAATCGTGCTGTATGGCCCTACATCAGCACTGCTGTGATTACCTGCAGCCAAATCACAGCAGTGCTGATGTAGGGCCATATCACACTCTTGCTCGTGTGCTATTACTTTTTATTTTTTATATATTTATTATATATTTTTTATTATATTTTTTTGCTATATATAGGTGCTATATGATAGGTGTTGGTGAGAAACAGATCAATATTTAAGTCCTTTTCTTTTTTACTATAAATCTACATTGAAACAACCCTCCTATGCAGAGTTATCTTGTTTTTTGTGTTTTTTGCATTCTTTGTGCAAATCCCCACCTACTGGGCTGTTGTGCAAATATTATTTATTTATTATTGTATTTTGCATTATCCTTTCCTTTTTTTCTTTCTCCTCCTTGCCCAGTAGATGCCCCTGCCCAGTAGATGCAAAGAATGAACCAGAGCTGAGATATTCTTCAAAAAATCTTTGTTTGTGTTCTGCAGAAGAAATAAAGTCATAGACATCGGGATGGCATGAGTTTGAATAAATGATGAGAAAATTGTCATTTTTGGCCGAAGTATCCCTTGAAGGTTTAATGAACATCTTAAATTAATATATCTTCAATTTTACTAAATGAAATGCTACCTCAGTGTGCTGACAGAAACACCTGTTCAAAACAACCTGAGAGTTTTCCATGAAACGTGCTTTTGATACTGCTGAACTTTTGATATACATTAGTCAATGGACACACACCAAATTCCTCTCTTGTGGCTTTAATCCATCTTTGTAATTCAGAAAATATCTGTGAACGATTTTTTTTCCCCCTCCTAATCACTGGTGGCTATGAGCTGCTCGGCAGAAATATGGAGCTGCTGATGTTTTTTTTGGACTTTGTTTTGGAAATGATTGCACAAGACAGGTTCCTCCTTAAATAAGGTATAAAAATGTCACTTCATGAGAAATTTACACCGCTGGAGTTTGCAATGGCCCATTAAAGACTATTTAATGCTATGTAGCGCTATAGTCTTACATCATAACTTTAAGGCATTATTCATCCATATGGGGGGGGGGGGGGGGGGTGCCCACCCTAAAGCTTCCATGCTTCACAATGACAATGAAACACACCAAAAAAATATTATTAAAGTAGTCCTAATAGTCAAAAGCTATACTTTAGCTTTATGTGAGGAACAGATAAACATTTAAATAATTATTTACTAAAAATCTTCAGATTGGAACAATATGGGGATGAGTAAATAATGACCACATTTTCACTATTTGGGTGAACTACTCCTTTAAGACCATAATTGTGCTTAGGTCTACCATTCTGTATGTTGATGCCTTAACTTTTTTGAAAGTGTTTAAATTTAGTTTTTTTTATTATTATTCTCATAAACCCATTAACATATTTCTCCCTTGCTCCCACACTCTTTCACTGTGTTATTTTTGTGTCACAAAAACATGCAAGTTGTTATTTGTGGAAGTACCTCTTCATTTAGTGTTTACAGTGTGATGGGGACAAAAGACATGAAAAAAGAGAAAACATAAATTAATCCACTGTGAGAGTTTTATTTTAGTATGTCTGTGTTTCATTGTTAAAAAGGTACCTTTTAAGGAGTGAAAAAGTGCAAACCCCAAATCCCCCAGACTCTTTGTTTACACAAAGTTGTGTGATAATGCAATCAAGTGCATTAGCAAAGTGTGACAAAACAGGGGGGTTGCACATATTTTACGTGAAATTACCTCATTACTATGTTTTGCCAATATTGGAGTTATGTATCAGTGACTGTTCATTAAATATCACAGAAATGATCAACAGTCGGCCCCGATCTCTCCTTAGGGCTCTACTGACATCCTAATGATGTTGTTTTAATGACTGATCCCAGTCTCTGAGGAATTTACCCTAATTTAAGAGCCATTCCTCTTGTGATTAATATTTCATAGTGTTCAGAGATTGCAGGTAAATTTAAGAGTTTTTTTTATACATTTTTTTTTTCTTCAAGTTTTGTCTTTGTTGGAAAACAAGGTAAATCATCTAATGTTATACTGCGTGAAAGTTCATGCAAAAAAATAATATATATATATATATATATATATATATATATATATATATTTATATATATATATATTTATATATATATATATATATATATATATATATATATATATATATTATTTTATTTTTTAAAATATATTTAGTACATTTAGTGTATATCAGTATTATAGTGTATATTAGTGAATGTCAACATCATATATTATTATTTTATTTTCTATGATTTACTTCTATTTGTAAATGCAAGTTTTGAAATAAAAAAAATAAAATAAAAAATCTTATTTTTAGTGAAAGAAAGTAAGAAAACAATTAAACTGGGCTATCAATATTGACAGTCTTGTCATTTTCTGTCTAAAATTTAGAAGTTGAACAACGATTTTTACAGCATTTACTGAACTTGGATAATTGTAGTTTATAAACATTTATTGGTAGTTCAAAATGCATGAACTAATATTGCATTAAAAAAAAAAAAAACTTTAATTGTAATTAAATAAAATAATATATTTAATATGTATAAACGAACATTAATTAGATATGAAGAGTCTAAGTGTTTTTTTTAATTAAAAATTGTTATCCGTTGTCAGTTCTTGTTCTGCCTTTATTGTACTGTTACCAAAATATTCAATTACAGTGATATTTAATTACATTTCATTTCATTTCATTAATACCTTGACTTCACTGAGGAAAAAACACGCATGCCGAACCTAATTTGAATCCTCATGTTTATTCAGTCTTGATTTATGCATATGCGAGTCACCAGGTCAAATGTTAAACAAGTGACATGACAGGACCTTAAAATAACAGTTTTTTCCTGTGTGTTTGCTTATCTTGATAAACTTTACACGGCCCGGGTTGCAAATATAACAACGTAATTAATTTCCGTAGCAATAAAAATAAGAACAGCGTCTAATTACAGGCAGTTCTGCAACATAATTGCATTGCCCTGCACGTTGTTCATTTGCATTAGGATACTTTGTACTTATTGATAGAAATGCACAAAAAGCATGGCCATTAATGGAAAATGCGACTCTTGCTTCTCTTTATTTATCTATTTGCAGTCAGCAGGTGTAATATTAGACACTCTACCTGCAGTTTGTGTCAGTGGGACGGCCATGCCAGTCTTTTTAGTCAAGTGGGTGACACTGGGGCTCTCTGACACCACCTTTCACACAGCTGACAGGTTTCACTGTTATTCCATGTTTGAGGCTCATTACAGTCAACAGAAACTCTACAGAGCTGTTTATTTTGCTGTGAAATACATGGGACATAATACTAAACATATACAATCAAGAAAGTAAATTGGGTCAATTTTGATATCATGACTGAGTTTAAGAGACTTTAAGGTATTGCTCTGTCTGTGTAGACTATACCACATTGACAAAGTTTTCATTAGTGCCATTCATTTTGACTTTCTGCACCTCATTATGTAAAAACAAAACAACATATTGACTATTATACACTTGCAACAGACGTCTATGGGTCATTTTCAGCACAATCTGAGGAAAGTGCCATTTGAAAGCAGTTATTTTCTTTGGTGCCAAAAGAAACGAGGGTTTTATCATGAACCGTAACTTCATCAATATTTGAGTTATATTAAACATTGAGACAACACATAAGACATATTTTTGCTTTTATTTAAGCCAAACTGCTGGCAAATCATTCTTGAGAAAAACGAAATCATGATAAAATAAATGAATAAAAAAAACAGAAATCGTTGGGAATCGATGTTGCACCAATGTCTTGGTGTGTAAACACTCCCGTCAGCTCACTAAAGATCCAATCTAATTAAAAATAAGAGACAATACATGCATCCGAAGGGGCTGTTGGAGATAAAGGAGGCAATGTATGCTAGCAGCCGTTTGGAACCGCTCGGTTAATGAGCTCAGAGTTCCAGGAGCTGTTAGGTGAAGAGGAACAAAGCACGACAGAGACCACCGAGATGCTCTTCAGGGGGGAAACAGAGCAGGGTAAGAGGGATGGGGGCATTTTGGAGAGAGAGAGGTCAGGTGTGGTAATAGAATCCTGCCCCGCGCAGGCCCCCTTGAGCACAGACGACAGCGGTGATGTGAACCCCACTCTTCAGAGAGGCTCCTCATACCGGTCAAGGCCACAAACCAGCAGGTTATGCATTTATTATTGCCATTAATGCACGCCAATGCACCGCTGTTGATATTCATGAATACAAACTATTAATCCAGACAGGGTCATACCAAAATAAAACAAACTTCACCTTTTCAATTTGAGTTTCTGTCTGAAAATGATCATGCATGCTTGTAGGTAAATTCAATTAAAGGAAGTTCATGTTGTCAAGATGTTCCGTTCTAAGTGTGATTCCTTGATTTGTGGTCATCCTTGTTTGCCATCTATAATCAAAAGCCCCACTTGGACTTGATTTGTTTTTTTGTTTTTTGTCATTATTATTATTAACATAGGATGTGGTTCATTTCATGTGCTTATGGAATTGGGATCTCTGATAATTACGAAGATATTACCGTCTATGGTCTGCACGCAGGCTTTACGTAAAGGTATGTGCTGTGGTTGTGTGCGTTAATGAAATGCATTTTATTTGCTATATTTTATTTCATTGTTGAAGAGTAAATTTGTGGTGACTTATAATACTCACAAGGTGTGTGGATTGGATCAAGTAGCATCTGTGAAGAAATAATTCTATTTTCTCAGAACTAACTTTCACTTTGCACTTTTCTGAGCTGAATTTGCAAATACAGGTGTATTTGTGCAAATACAGGTGAAATTGCATTGCATTGAGTGTGGACATATTGCAATCAGAAAGTGCCCAAATCATTTTTGTCTCAATGTTATATACATTTCTCAAATATATTTCTGTTTTGTAAAAATAAGATATATGCCTACGAACCGAAACTCACTGGTTTTGGCTATTCAGATGGCATTGACAGTTACAGGCATGGTGGATACTACATAGAGACGTGCTTTGATTATGATTTCAAATGACTTGTTTGTCCATGATGTACTTCACCGTCTTCCTCTATATACGAAACGGGGAGAGAAATTGCATCCATATGTAAGTTTATGAACGTACATGTGAGGCTACAGTGAGATGCAGGGGTCTATAATCGCCTCTCTCTCCTCCTCATTACATTCTGCATATGTTCCTGGACGTCAGGCTGAAATTGATCGCTTTCCTCTGTTGAAAATGCGTGTGCCAACAGCTGAGATGATGACACATAAAATACAATCTCGGCAAACAATAATGATACTTATCACTCACCATTGCCCCGTCGAGCTCATGAGGAAATAAATATATATCTCTGTCCTGAACCATTATTGGAACTCAGAAAACATAGATCTCTTTTTTGTGGTGCTGATAATTCACTCTCGGCCTGGAGATGGATGGCATGAAGAAGTCCATAAAAGATGTTACCTCTGGATTTCAGCTTCTGTGATTTATTTCATTGCCTCATCAAGATATTTTTCCAGAAAAAAAAAACAAAGCAAATCAGTGTGGCTCGCTCTCTTTCTCTGCGCCACACTCCATAAGTTTCTAGGGCTTCTATACATTAACAATGCTCTTTATCTCTATTTGCTTTAAAGGAGTTAATGAGTCTCTGTAAGCACAAAGAGGGGAAAAAAATCTGTCTTACACTAACTGACCTATGTGACCATACATGTCAGCTACCCGGTTTAACGGGATAATTACCCCAGCCATCAGAACGGCTCTCTCCGAAAATGACCAGGCCTTTTTTTCCCCACTAATTTCCAGTCCAATTTAAATAAGCCTGCTCCGGTAGTATAGCTTGTCTTTAAATGCATGTATTTTCCGTGAACTGTGCACACAGTTATTTAATTTTTCTGGTTGTTTGTGAAGTGTGTCAAAGAAACGCTCATTCCGGCATTATAAATTAAGGACCAGGGCTTTTTGTTTTATATGTTAGAGCTGCAATTATACAGTGAATCTGGCAGAAATCAGATTATATATATATATATATATATATATATATATATATATATATATATATATATATATATATATATATATATATATGATTTATATATTTATTTTCATAATTGTAACCTCCCTTCCCCAGTGTATGACTTCCGCTGAGGTCCACTTACAATGGTAGTAAACTTTATTGCTCATAAACCTGTCATCATTAACTTTATCATGACCACTGTCCACTCTCTTTGCATGCTGCACCTACTTACAGGCTGCGGGTTTGCAGTTGGCTCCAATATACATAGTTTGTGACAATACAGTCTGTGTGAAGTTTCTGAACACCCAATAGTGCACAACACTGCCCGTCCACTTCTTAAGCCATCTTGGTTCCGGAAATCAAAAAGACAAAGGCACACGACTTAACTTCTTTCATGATGGAACGATCTACAATCCCATGAAGCATAGCGAATGATGCAATCAAATTAAAAATGAAGAAACGATGTTTCTAAATGTTTTTTAATATCAATATTGAAATATTATATCTTCAGTTTATTGCAAAATATTCAGATTTATAGAAATATTTAAATAGTTTTTTTGATTAATTGAAAAGTAATAGCACACCTCTCCTTAATAACCTGCACCCCCGATCACAGAACTCTCCGTAGGCCACCAATTTGACCAGCGACAGTCCTGAGCATGTGCAGTAGTAATGGAGATACTACTGATAATACTCCATTACAGTGACAGAGACTGAAAGAGAAACAGAACATGAGATAGAGAAAGCAAAAGATTTGTAAACCCAAAGGTCCAGTGCTGTGCTCTCTAATAAAGCAGGTCTCGGCTGCTGACCTCTCGGGTCTGACCCCGTCCTCTCTGTTTCCACAGGCCATTCCACAACTCTCCTGCCAACATTTAAACACTTCCTATAAGACAGCCGGGCACAGGAAGTTGCACACACACAAACAGTGTGACTGGAGAGTAAGAGCATGAAAGACCTGCAGGCAGGCTGGATCGTAAGTAATAAACAACACCTTTCATCACACTGTGTTTTCCTTTAAACTCGTCTCTCTCACAGTTGATAGCTGTGTTTGAATAATTTTGCAGTTGTGGTGCTGAGGTTGTGGCTTGTGTTATTGTTTTCTTCCGAAAATGAAAATGATGTGAAAATATGTTTGTGAATTTAAATAAAAATAAAAACTGGATGAATTGCAAAAATAAATAAAATAAAACAAAATAACGTAAAATATATTTTTATCCAAAACGAACTAAAATAAAACCAAAATTGCCACGGATAAATTAAATTTAAATTTTTTGATGATGTGAATTTAAATAATGTTATTTGAAAGAGAAAATAACGATGTTAGGCATATTTAAATAAAATGAGTATACACATTAACTTTGGTGCTCTAAAGTACTAGAGCTAAATGTAAATACTGGTTAAATATAATGAAAATTAAGTGAATGTATTTGCAACATATTTGAAAAATGATATCATGTCATTAATTATATATTTTGTCACTTTTCCATTGTGAAATGTACACTGTGTGGTGCTAAAAGCTTTTTTGTTTGTTTGTTTGTTTGTTTTTAGGTTATGCTCTATCAAGTTTTAAATCAACAGAAGTTTGTTACAAAACCTACCTACCTCCCAACCCTAAACCTTAAACCTAAACCTAACTCATAGTGTCATAAAAAGCAAATGTGAAATCAAAGCACAATTGCAGAAGCAACCATGTGATTGTGTGGTGCTTCTATGACACTTTTGGTTCACATGTCAACTCATTTTAACTGTCGCACAATTAGATCGTGCTTGAAGAAGCTTGTAAATGTAGTTGTTTAGGTAATGCAAACTTCAAAATGTATCATCCCTAAAAGTCATATGCTACAGCAAATGTGCTTCGATGTCATAAGGTAGCATTGTGTGAGCAACAGGGTGAAAAGTGAGTCTTTATGAACTGATAATCTGCAGTTTTTAATTTTACTGATTTTTTTAAGATGGAATAAAAGTTAAATGTTGCTGTAATGCCTCTAGTGTTCATTTCACTCGGAAACTGCCACAACACATACAACGAGCCATGTAATAATTGAGTAAAACTATTAGGTATACAGGTACATGATTCTGTAAGATCAGGTTGTAAATACCAGAACTAAAAATAAATACACAGTTATCAAGCACTGAGTGAAAACTAATGAAACAAAAGTATGTAGCAAGTAGCGAGTTTGTGTGTGTGTGTGTGTGTGTGTGTGTGTGTGTGTGTGTGTGTGTTATTGGAATGTATGTGTGCTGGTGCGGATGGGGTGGCTGATGAATGAGGCAGTGTGGCAGATTCACATTGCAAATCTTACTGCAGCTGTAGGGGGAAACTAATGGCTAGCAGGGACCACCGAGGTCTCTGAGCTAATACCTGCTTCCTCTATCACAAAAACTCAAGCACTGACACACACACACACACACACACACATAAACACACACAAGCACACATTTTTTGTACCCAGCCAAATGAAAGGACCGAATACACCCACCCAATACACTCAATATACCCAATACAATAAAATACACTCAATATATCCATGCACGCACTATCACGCAAATACACGCACACGCACTCTCTCACACACACACACATTGTGTGGCTATCCTTATGAGGACTCTCTATAGACATAATATTTTTTATACTGTATGAACTATACATCCTATCCCCTACCCCTAAACCTAACCCTCACAAAAAACTTTCTGCATTTTTACATTTTCAATAAAACATATTTTAGTATGTTTTTAAGCGATTTAAATGATGGGGAGACTAGAAATGTCCTCATAAACCACATTTATAGCATAATACCCTTGTAATTACCAGTTTGTAACATAAAAAGTCATCATAAACCACTTAAACCTGCCCACACACACACACACACACACACACACACACACACACGTGTATTCACGTGTATTCTTCCAATTCTTTTATCTTTTCTAAACATGCAATTTCACAATTTTACCTGTCTTCTGTCATTCTTCAAGGGGAATCATGATAGTTGAAGAGGTAAAAACTCATTTTTCACTTGTTTTTTTTTTTTTGTTGTTGTTTTTTTCACATTCTCACTCGCTCCTCGTGAAACTCGACCTGCCGTATGTTAATGCATGCAACAATGGCCCCACATATGGTTGCTTGTGTAATTCCAACTAAAGATCTCCTGCATGGGGCCTCATTGCGGAAAAAAAAAAAATCTCACCCGCGTCATTAACGCAGAGGTGGGATTCGGGTTTGAGCTATAGTCACATCAGCAGCAGGAAGACAGGGTGACGAGACACACACTATCACGTCAGAGGTGGTAGGAGAGACAGTGTGAACAACAGAAAACAATAAGTTGTTTGAAGCCTGAGATTTCAACACAGTTCACGGCACTCTGGCATGAATGTCAGTATGACACATGTGCACGTGTCATTTTCTGTGTGATGTCTGGCTGATTAAACAAACTTATGTCTCAGAATTCCTAACTAACAGATAAAAATAATAATGATATTTACTTGTCGTGAAACATTGTTTACTTGATTTCGAAATACTTGAAGGCTAAATGCCCTTTTCACTTAATCCCTTAAAGTAAAGATCATATTTTCATTTGTGTGTTGTATAAGTGGATGGTCTTCATAGCTGCAGTCTGTCCAGAGTTCCAGTCTCCAGTAACCCGCTTGGCACTGCTTGGCAATGGGCACCATCATTTCAGATTCTGGGCTCTGGACCAGCAGCATCTGCCAGGGCAGTTTACCTCCAACTGGACATTTACACAGTACACACTTCATACTGGGGGCAAATAACTGTCTGTACACCAGCACATAGTTTTATACTTATTAACTTATCAATCTATTTATTATATATATTTTCAATAATATATATCTGTAATCAGAATAAGTACAAAACATATTAAGAAGTATAAATACATTATATTAGGGATAATGTACTGTCAGCCGGTAGTTATTGCAAAATATACCCTGATAGGGTGATTAGGACCCTGACTCGAAGCAGAGGGGTCTTGTATCACCCTGAAGGGGGTTATTTTGCGATAACAACCGAGTGACAGTGCATTGTCCTGCATATTTCATGGCTATTTACCAAATCAAAATAAATAAATAAATGGACATGAAACATTGATTTGTGTTGAAACTGAGAAGCAGGAAATTGCAGTAATCCTGATGTGCGGTTGTTATGCAGAGATTTCAGACCACTAGATGGCGCCATTGACCGATCAGTATAATTGTCATTTTAATCAAATAGTATTAGTAATTTTATTATTTGTTAAATTTATTTATTTTAGTTACGCTTTCCAAAACTGTACCAAAGTAGTACCATGATATTCTTTATTTATTTATTAAAATATTGTAAAGAACTTCATGCTCACGGGCAAGGAAGAGGCGAGAAACCGGCTTGGCATGCAAACTAAAGGTTTAATGGTAAACTCAAAAGACAAACACATAGGACGACGGACATGTCCGTGAACGATCTCTCTCTCACGCACATCATCCGCAGTCGGCCTTTAACCCTCTTGGAGGTTTGATTAGCCCAATACGGGACCGGGCGTGTTGAGTCATGACCCGGCCCCGCCCTCCACCGTGCCACATATATATATATGTGTTTTTTATTATTATTATTTAGCAAAGTCATGATTTGGTCATTAAACAATAAGGTTGTCTGAGATATTTAAAAAATCTTGTTTAAGAAATGTGTGAAGTTCTTAGAAATATAATATTTGTTGGTTTCATACATATTTGAGAAACATTTACAGAACAACTTTAAGATTTAAAAATGTCAAGTGGTGTAAAAGTCCTATAAAAGTATTAAAAATGTGTTTTGTTTAAACATAATAATGATTTAAAATTAGTGTCCATTACTTTTTTTTTTTTATTTAATTATTTGCAATTAATGCAAAAAATATGCAATTAATTTCTGAGTAACAAATATCAAAATATATTTTTATGGTTACTCCATTTGACCTGAAAGAAAATAAATAAATAAATAAATAAATAAGCCACAGTGGTACACAATGGCTGCCTGCATGTTGGTTAAACCACTTGACTTTAATTTGGAAGAACAAAGCCTTTCAAATATTAAAAATACTTTAAAACAAGTTTGTTTCATTGCTTATTTTTTTAAGTAATAATAATAAAAATATTATTATTCTTATAATATTAATATATGAATTTATTATGCCATCATTTCTTTTTATAAAGAATTTCAGCTTTTAATGAGACAATTTTTAATTTCTTAGACTAGTATTTTTTTTCTATTTCACGTGTGTGTGTGTGTGTGTGTTTGTGTGTGTGTGTGTGTGTGTGTGTGTTTGTGTGTGAACTCAACATCATGGTAATGTAGTCAAATAATTGTTTTGTGTGATATTTGTATGTATTTTTGAATAACTTGTCACCGCATTGTCACCTCATTCACCCACAAATCAAAGTGCCTTGGTATTAACTTGGTAACCCTTTAAATTGTTTTTGGACGTTCACTGTAATATGGTAGTGCAATGGTATTCATTGAAATACCATGTACATACCATGATACATAGATATCATTGTATAGAATTATGATTATATTTATCAAACTACCATGTTGTAACCACCTGACGCCATCACTGTACCATAGTACCACAACAGTACTTTTCCGTAAGGGAATAATTCGTATTATTTTCGTTCTTTGTAATAATCTTAGTTATTTTATACATTTTCCAGTTTTTCTGAAAGTTGAATGTCTACAAGATTTCAGGAATGCTTGACCCATGTGTGTGTGTGTGTGTGTGTGTGTGTGTGTGTGTGTGTGTGTGTCTTCTCAGTGCTGTGATGCTTTTGCTCTCGAGTTCTCTGCTCTATCCAGCATCTCTAATTGTTATTAATCTACAGCAATTAAAGTGAGCGTCTTCGCTGTCACATGTCTCCCCTCCTCTTCTTGACGAGCATGTAAATGGCCTGACACACAAGAGACACAAGCAGGAAGCATCTCCTCGCTGCATTTCCTGCGATCGCTGCTTCCGCGTTTACCAAATCTAACAGCAGTCAGATAAAGCTCATATTTGAATAGGCCCTGTTATCAAATACATTCATTAAGTTACACGCTCCACTTGATTAATTATATTTAAATAAATTGCGGGCACTTTGGATCTTTCGTTATGTGCTGCTACGGTATGCCATAGATCCCTAATATCAAGAAGAAAAGGGGGCTGAGGGCAGTTTTTCTTTCTTTCGCGTTTTCTCTCTCTGCCTATTCTGGACAGCCTGCGCGGGTCCCCGAGGGCCCCAACGTATTCAAATGTATCTCCATCAATGAGCACAGTAATTATGAATTCCGCACTAATTAGTGTATACACTACTTCCCTTGCATATTTGATTTCCACTGTGAGATGGTAATAAGGGAAATGCCCATTTTTGTCCTGTCTCATGAAAATTCCAGAATGTTAGCGGGGGGAGGGCAGATGGCGAGAGAGAAACGGGGGATGCATTAAATATGAAGAGAGAGAGAGGGAGATAGGGAGAGAGAGAGAGAGAGATAGAGAGAGAGAGAGACTTATAATAACCCTGACAAAATAGTACCATGGTATTACCATAAAATGGTAATGGTGAAAATGTTTTTTTGGACTAACCTCTACGACATTCTTTCTTCCACCAACGTTAGGCATTACTGCCTTTGTCACCATCCTAAAGAAGCCAGATCTCGCCAGATGGAAGGGAAACAAAAAAGTGAATTTCTACTTATTATCTCACAGTTGCGACTTTATTTCTTGAAATGTGAGTTTATGTCTGGCAAATCCTAGAAATAAAGTCGCAATTGCGGGAAATTCACACTGGCGCCATCTTTGATTTTCAATGGGAATGACAACGAGGCCGTGCTGGAAAATGAGATGTGATCTAGGAGCTTTATACAGCTTTGTACTGTTTGTGCCAACCCAGTCTCGTGAAAATTTGCACATATTTTACGAGTTAGCTATTTCATCTGATGTAAACATGATTGGAAGCTGTTGAGTGTGACAGAAACAAGTAACTGTCGTGTATTAGATGTGCAGCGACGTTATTTGCTGTAGTGAAAGTCATACGAATTCGAGTGCAGTCGTGTGATATCATATGCATTAGTCAATTTTAGGAAAGTCGTATGAATCCTTATGATCTCCCCCTCCCCCCATGTAATGTAATATGTCAAACCTTGAGGCGGATGGGATACAACGGTAGAAGACCATGTCAGGTTCCACTTCTGTCAGCCAAGAACAGAAATGTGATGCTGCAGTGGGCCCAGTCTCACCAAAACTGGACAGTTCAAGTTTGGAAAAAACATAACCTGGTCTGATCAATCTAAGGTGCAAAGATGGTAGGCCCAATGCAGCCTCAACGTTCTGTTCTTGGTTGACAGAAGTGGAACCCGACATGGTCTTCTACTATTGTAGCCCATCTGCCTCAGTTAATGCAGTATCATTTTTTTTTCTTCCTGAAAATTTACGTGATGTGAGAGGTGTCCGAAGTTGTTCCTGAAAGGCTAGTCAGCTTTACAGGCTCCGATTAGGGTGGGGGCGGGGTTAGGGCATCTGCTGCCTGCCAGGAACAAACCCAGGCTCTTTTGTACAATGTGAAAAACTTTTTCCACACTTTCTGTGGCTAACATTAGCATACATTATTTTTTCAGGAGGTACTTGCTTGACTTAACTGCACACTCTCGAACAGAAACTAATTGTGTGGAGCAGTGCACGCTTATTCATTGTTTTCGGCACATGCCCCGAGCAAAATAAACAAGGGAGTGTATTTACAGTACAGTGAATGAAGATTCTGCATCCACAATCAAGCGAGTGATACGGGCAAGCTGCCATATCTCTTCACAATGTGCAAAAATGCACGCTGACTTTCATAAATATATTTTAGGGCTGTAACGGTTCTCGGTAAAAAAACTAAAAGTACAGTAAGCACTGGCACCACGGTTCAACTCAAGTTTAATGACACATCTGGAACACAAGGTTTTCTGAAGAAAACAAAGTGTTCTTCCTGTTTCCTCACACGGCTGTAATCTGTCACGCACTTGAGCGTCAAAATGCCCTTTGATTAATGGCACTAAAATGGCGTTATAGTAATACATTGATGCATTATTAATCATTCACGCTGACATCATCCGGGGCCGAAGTTGCACGCGCTCCCTTTTGTTTTTAAGCAGACACTTAGTGCTAATTCGGACATACATGAAACAAGAACTAAAGGGCTTGGGGAGTTCATTGCCATATGTGGAATTTTTCGCGTATGATAAAAATACTCAAGTAGCATTATCACAACATCCCTTCTTGTATCCATTTTAATAGCGTGGTAATTTCTTCTATTGTGATGTACAGATTCAGAATGCTGAATATATGTTTAAAATGCTCTTTATGTTGATGCATGCAGCATAATAGTGCAGGTATTCATTTTAAATGTTGATTCAGTCATGTTTTATGTATTTTTTTAGTTAAGGACCCTGATGAAATTGAACCATGGTTTTAATATTATAATATTGTAGTAACTATGACTGCTGTCACCATGGTTTTGTAAGCAGAAATAATGGTTTTGATACAATTAACTATGGTTGTATAACATTAATATTGTAGTTCCCATATAGTAACCATTATTTTACTATATATTGTAACCATGACAGTAACCATGTTGATTTTGTGGTTACTATGATTTCACTACAAAACCATGGTTAAACTATAGTTACTGTTGTAAACCATGATTTTTATTAAGAGCAAATCTGTTGAAGTTTTAACCAAATAGATTATTCTTTGGATTTGGCAGTTGAATGAAAGTAAATGGTTACTGAAGCATTCTGCATAAAATCTCCTTTTGTGGAGATCATTTTTTTGAACAAAATGAGGGTGTGTAAATGATGACATATTTTATTTTAATTTTTTTGTGAACTACTGTATATATTTTAACCTTTAAGCTACTGTCCTTTTAACACATGTCATTTTCTTTTAATGTTCTTCATACCTATACTCTTGTCTTGCGTATATAAACGATAGCCTCCAGCTTATTCTTAACAGATATATTACCTCCTTTGACACTTTGAAAATAAGACATGGTGAAATTTGAAACACAACAATAAAACATTATTTCATTTTTTTAGTTCAAGTCAGTCTTTACTAGTGGATCATAAATTAGCCACTAATGAGATGCTAATAAAACTTTTTTAAAACGCTGTGAGTGACAGACATGTTATAGTGTGGAGTAAAAAAGGTGTGTATTATCTGAGCAGATCTCACACAAGAATAAACCACAGTCTAGTGCCGGCAAATACAGTCCTGCGGCTCTGTGTGCTTATAACCGTACAAATCATCACCTGTCCTTGACAGCGGTTCTTGTTAAAGTGGGTGTGTGAGTCCATGTCTTTCTTTCTTTATTTATATATTTCTGTCTGTCTTTGTAATTCTTTGAAATAGTATTAAATGACTGTCATCGTATTAATATTTTTAGATATTGTACGCAAATTGTACTCATACATATTTGTACTTTTGGATAGACACTGACTCTGTATGTTGAATAACATATGGACAGTATTAAAAATATACACATAAATATATCAAAATAACATATAAGTGATACAGTATTGCATATGTTATCATCAATGAGCCATGAACCATTTTGTATGCGTGTACGCTGATACTACACTGAAAGGCACAACATCCACATATGGACTACTTCTGGAATGTAAACCCTTTTTGGCATATTTTTGGCTATTTATGGTGAATTTATTTAATGTTAGTTCAATATTTGAGAAGTGAAAGGAACATATCAAGTTGTTGATCAGCAAGGCAAAAGCTTATTAAAGTTAGCAGTGACAAAATCCCCAGTAGGACTTGTAATACAACTTGGCAGGATGTCCTAATTTGTATGTATCTAATGAATAGAATTGGAATTTTCATTTTGTTTCGTGTTACTGACCTCATATTTTATCACAACAACCTACCTAAAGGATTTATTTCTTCATGTAGGTGTATTTCAAGAGGCCACGTAAACAATAATTGTAAATGATAATTCCATTTGTTTTGGTTACATGAATTTACTCTAGCAGGAATGTCATGCAAAAGGTGGTCAAAAGATGAACATTATAGCAAAAATTAAAAAAAAAAAAATATTTAGAAATTCCTGTTTTGAGATTCAAATACTCAAGTTACTTTATTTGCATGATTAAAAAAAAAGAGAAAAAAAATGAAAACGTGAAATATTTTATTAAACATAAATATCATCATACTGTATATAATATAAACATAAATGACAAAATCCACAGTACAATGGAATAAAAAAGGGAAGTCTGGCACCAACAATCATTAATGTGATTATCTAATCAGCCAATCATGTGGCAGCAGTGCATAATATCATGCAGATACGGGTCAGGAGCTTCAGTTAATGTTCACATCAACCATCAGAATTGGGAAACATGTGCTCTCAGTGATTTGGACAGGTTAAGTATTTCTATAACTGCTGATCTCCTGGGATTTTCACACTCAAAAGTCTCTAGAATTTACTCTGAATGGTGCCAAAAACAAAAAACTTCCAGCGAGCGGCAGTTCTGTGGATGGAAATGTCTTGTTAATGAGAGAGGTCAAGAGAGAATGACCAGACAGGTTCAAACTGACAAACTCTATGGTAACTCAGATAACCGCTCTGTACAATTGTGCTGAGAAGAATATCATCTATGAATGATATTCTAAGATGTGGGTTGGCGCTATTTTAGCAACATGTGAGGTACCTACAGAATATTAGGCAGGTGGTTTTAATATTGTGGCTGATCTGTGTGTGTGTGTGTGTGTGTGTGTGTGTGTGTGTGTGTGTGTGTATAGAATAACCCTCTCTTCTGTCTCCTTCCATACTGCCATCACTGTATTTCATTCCTGTTTTCTGGATGCCTTGCATGATGTCATTTCCTTTCGAAGCTCCAAGATAAACATTAATTTCTGGATCACCTGGGGTAGAGTTCTGATAGACAGCTCAAGGATCTGAGTATTCCCTTACATAATTAGCAAACCCAGGCATGGGCATAATCTCATTCTCAAGACCCAGAAATGATGTGCCCTGGAAAGACAAGTTATTTTTATTGATTTATTGATTGATTTCTGCTTTATTCTCATCCCACCGCTGTTGACACCTGAAGTTTATGTATTCAGATAAATTTGTCTGTTCTGCTCTGTTCGGGAATATAGTTTTATACTCTTGAAAGTTTTGAGAATGTACTCCTGTGTGATATAGTTGAGAGAGAATTTTGTGTGCGTACGTTTGCCAGTGTTTGATTGACACTGATCCAGAGATATACCTCTGTCTCCAATTGGGAGTGAGATATTTAATCATTTGTAATTATGTTTTTGCAGTAGTGGAAGTTGGAAGACAGCAGGCGTGTGTGATTATCTGTAAGACAAATGTGATGATTAACAAAGTTGGCCCTAATTTAGCGACACATGTCCATATTTGACCGTCTAATACAACAATAATAAAATAGCATATATGCTTGGCGATGTTCAGAATGGAATACTAGCTTTCAACAAGAGTAGGTATTATTCCTCGAAAAATATTTACATTTACCATTAGTCATTTAGCAGACACTTTTATCCAAAGTGACTTACAGATGTGACACAAATCAAGCAATTTGTCATATAAAGTTTAACAGCATCTGTAGTATAGGACTGCCAAGTTCCCACAGTGGCTGGAGTAATAAAGATGCTAGCACAGAAGAATGGATTTTTAAGTCCAATAGTAAGTGCAATTAGTGTGGGTTGGTTATGCGCTCATGGAAAAGATGTGTTTTCAGTTGGTTCTTGAGTATTGGGAAGGTAGCAACAGATCGTGAGGACATTGGAAGTTCGTAAATTTGTCTGCTCCACCGCAGAGGCTCTTTAAGCCTCTTTGTGATGGGATCACCTGGCACCGCTCGTTCTTAGACAGCAGAGAACAAGTTGGGGCATAGACCTTGAGTAGAGAATTAAAGTAAGAGGGTGAGGTTACATTGACTGTCCTGAAGGCCAGAGTCAAAGCCTTGAACTTGATGTGGGTAGCTACATGTAGACAGTGTAGTGAAATCAAGAGTGGGATGACATTTTGGCTGATTGAAGACCAGACGCGCTGCTGCATTCTGGACCATCTGTAGTGGCTTAATAGTGTTAGCTGGAAGGCCAGCCAACAGAACATTGCAGTAGTCCAGTCTTGAAATGACCAGAGCTTGGACCAGGAGCTGTGCAGCATATTCAGACAGGAAAGGTCTGAATTCATATTTTTTATAATATTTAATATAAATCATGCATTTTTGTAAGCGCCTAGTCGCACAATATCTAATATCAAATAATATCTTACATATTGTCCATCTGGTATGAATTATTATGAGCAGTCAAAATTTTTTTACTTTTTATACTAGCCAAATTGAACATTATGGTACAATTTTGCCATGTCAAATGAATTATTACAAGCTGCCATAAAATTAGAACTTTTCCGTATGAGCCAAGTTATGAAAAAAAAGTCATGAAAATGAAATCAATTAAAATGCCAACGATTCTAAAAGCCTCATGCACTGTTTAAAGGAGATATCATACTGTAAATTAATTAATGATCTATCTATCTATCTATCTATCTATCTATCTGTCTGTCTGTCTGTCTGTCTGTCTGTCTGTCTGTCTGTCTGTCTATCTATCTATCTATCTATCTATCTATCTATCTATCTATCTATCTATCTATCTATCTATCTATCTATCTATCTATCTATCTATCTGTCTGTCTGTCTGTCTGTCTGTCTGTCTATCTATTTGTCTGTCGGTCTGTCTGTCTATATATCTATCTATTTGTCTGTATGTCTCTCTGTCTGTCTATATATCTATCTATTTGTCTGTCTGTCTGTCTGTCTATCTGTCTGTCTGTCTGTCTGTCTGTCTGTCTGTCTATCTATATATTTGTCTGTGTGTCTGTCTGTCTGTCGGTCGGTCTGTCCATCCGTGCAATGCAATAATAACTAATGTATGTCAATAACACGGAATAGGCTTCCCTCATCTCGTTCCATACCCCAGTGTGTTCTTTCTTCCAATGTACAGTACATAAAAGTTATTTTACTAAAAATCATGATTTATGTTTAGGTTTTGGTTAGGGGTTACTTCTGATGCTACTTCTGGTTCATTCATTACATTTGAAAGATCAGTATTGCACACAGTCTGCTTTACTGCTCATTTTGCCAATGTTGTAGGCCATATGGGTATACTGCAGTATGCCTAGACAAAATGTGCATTCGTTCCACAGAATACATACTGTGTTCAGCAGCAGCAATAGTAAGAGTAGTATGGTAGTATGCAATTCAGAACATAGCCCATGTCTATTCAAACATTCTTTGAATGTTGATATTTAGCCGATAAAAGATGTATGTAAACAACTTATGGTGAATTCTCAAAGCGGGTTAGACAAGTGTGTAAATATGTGCCATTTGCACAATGTATCTGAGTTGCTGCTCTGACATTTACTGGAGTTTTGTAATGTGTGACTCTCGCTTTATGCCGTACAAGTGTTGGGGTTGTGACTCAATGGTCTGTTCGGCATGTTTGGACACTTTCTTTTCCTTTCATATGACTCTTTTCTCTTTGATAATTCCTGTTCCACACACGCTGACCTCCAAATGTATTCTACCTGGAGCTCGCGAGGCCTGTTCTCTGAAGAACGTGGTTTTC
>JAVLUX010000039.1:662500-675000 GCA_032164185.1 Moxostoma hubbsi | reverse complement strand
TTGACTGTTATTTAACTGTTTTAAATCATAAGTAGCAAGCAACTCAGCAAGATACAGTTTTGAAGTAGCTTCCCTAACACTGGTGTCTGCATATCTGTGTGTCTGCTTTGTGAGATCCTCCTCAGGCTGGAGGTCAATAATGAAACAAAGTTTTGAGAAGCTACTGGAATATTCACGATGCAGCAGCAGTATATGGTTAAAGGGCTTGGAGAAACACATCATTAATCCCCTGAAAGAAAGTGCACCTCATTGCAGTGACTCTTGAATTTATAACACTCCCCCTTCGAACGCCTTAACGATCACACTGCATACGTTGATGTATGGATTACGCCCGTTCTCACAGTGCGTAATGGCGGAGCGAGTGGGAGAGAGTTGCCCTACAGCTAATTTGTATCATTCAGTGGTGTGACTGTTTGTCAGAGCCGAACTGACTCTCTTGACCTTCTATTTCTTGTGGCGGCCGACAAGTGGCTTTGCCTCTGGTAATTAGTTTTCAGCCGCTCTCTGTGCATGCGCATGTGTGTGAGTGTGTGTGTGTGTGTGTGTGTGTGTGTGTGTGTGTGTGTATAAAGTTGAGCTTATGAGGGCTAGCCAATGCAGAGTGCTGGTTAAATATTTACTGTTGGAGGCAGATTCACACAACTTTTTAAAATTAATGAGTGGAGCAGGCTGTTTGGACAGTGGCAGCAGTATTGAACTGTTTGTAGAGTTTTTCCACCTCGCACTGGTGACATGCAAGTCACTCTGTATTTTCCTCTCTCCTTTTCTTTCTCTCTCTCTCTCTCTCTCTCTCTCTCTCTCTCTCTCTCTCTCTCTCTATCTATCTATCTCTCTCTGGAATTAATGGAGAAATGGCCATGTGGTCTCAGCCCATGCAGCACACAAGCCATTGGATGTGCTCTCTCTATATTAAACTGTATTTGCAATGGATCACTGACATTGTGAAGTCGTATCGGAGAGCTTCAGTGCTCCACTCTTGAATCATTCAGCTATACTTCTTTTCCTTTCCTTCATATTGTCCAACTCTTTGGAAGTGAAATTGCTCAGATGTTGCTCTTTTATACAAAAGGAAACCTAATTGACATCTAAGTTACATATGCCTGTGTCCAAGATTTGTCTCTTAAAATATATTATTAGACATTAAACATAGAAAGGAATGAGACATTTGTTGACATACAGAAAGAGTTGGATTGCGAATCTCTAAAATGAATGTAATTGTGTCTATAGGCGAAAGATCTGAGATATTAGAGAGATTTCATTTGGGATTTTTCTGTCTTTGATGTGTCGCTCAGAGGTTGTGTTTTCGTTGCTCAAGAGACATAACACAGGCCTCAATTATGTTAAATGTAATATTCACCTTTGTCTTCGATGTTTCTCCTACAATTACTTTGAAATAATAAATAAAAACTGAAACAAATGATTATAGAGTATAGAGTGTTAGAGTATAAGATCTATAAAAAATAATGTGCACAGCACAGACCAGATCATTTGGTCTTAGATGAATTTGATGAGAAATCTTTGAGTTCATACTGAGATCTCCGACATGCGCTTGCAGACTTACTTATCTCAAATCTAAAAGTTATAGAAAATGAAAGCACAGTTTGACACGTTGTTCAGATCTCGCTAATCACTCTCACGGCGAAATCGTCAGGATTCGTATGACTTTTCTATACTTGGCTAATTTGTATGTTATTGTACGACCTCACTCAATTGAATCCCTACGACTTTCACTACAGCCAATGATGTCGCTAGACACCGTTTCCATCTAATACGTGACCATTTCTTGCTTCTGTAACACACAAAAGCTTCCTGTCATGTTAGCTTAGAGTTAGGTTAAGTTTAGATAAGGGGTTTGGGTAAGGGCATAATATTAATAAGTATGTCCTTAACGCCTCGTGTGGAAATCGCACTTACTTCCACATTACACATCCAGGAATTTTCACGTCCTACGAGTTTATGCGAACAACATCGTGCAAGACTACACGAAATAGCCAACTCATAAATTATGTATGCATGAGATCCGGTTGGAAACTCGAAGGGTGACATATAGAGATTTTTTTTAGCCTGTGATAAAACAAAATTCTCAATTTGCTCTCTATTTACTCTCATTGCTGTCTATGAGAAATAACTAATATATTAAAGAGATGTCATTTGTCATTTTTCTTTCCCGTTGGACCCAATATTTCATTGTATGAAGTTATGATTCAACTTCAGATCAACTTCATCTCAGGTGTGTCTTTTAACCCTAACATACCCCAACCCACAAAAAATGTTTCCAACTTGTCCTTCCTTTTCTTTAAATTAATTAATTAATACAACATTTAAAAAAGCAAAAATTGAGGTTACTGTAAGGCACTTTCAGTGAAAGTGATTAGGGTAAATTTCTGGAGGGGTAAATGGCAGAAATGTGAAGCTTATAATTTTATTAAATCACTTGCATTAAGTATCGTGTCTTTACATTAATAACTCATGTACAACATGAACTTGTATTTTTTCATTGTTGTTTTTACAGTCGTTTTAGGGTTTTATTGTTTACAGCATTACGTCTTCATGGCAGCAAAGTTGTAAAATTGGATTGAACTAAAATAGAACTTGCTTTTGACGCAACTCTGATGACATTTCACCCAGAAAATAAAGCTCACATGCCAAACATGTAACAACATTTCCAACTTCGGCCACTGGGAGCCAGGGCCGGAGTGGGATTCATATTCAGCCCGGGATGTCATGTCCAAGTCAGCCCACACCCAAAAGGGGGTTTGGAGGTGAAGATGATAACGATAAAACAAGATCACAACAAAAATATGCAATATAAGCAATTACTTTAAGCTCTCCATGTCATTACGGCATTCACTAAGATTTTCACCTTGTCATAAGTCTTCATTGTATGTGTTGTCAAAATAATATTTGGGATATTTGAAAATTTCCTCACACTCATGCCATCCCAGATGGGTATGACTTTCTTGAGCAGAACTTGAATGAAGATGTTTAGAGGAGTATCTCAGCTCTGTTGGTGCACTCAATGCAAGCAAATGAGAAGTGGTGAGAAACAGATCAATAATTAGTCATTTTTACTATAAATCTCCACTTTCATTGGCATTTTCAGCAATCTTCTCTTTTTAGAGTTCTTCTATTGTTGATGATTTACATATGCATATCACCCCCAACTGGGCAGGAAGGAGAAATTGTAGTAAAAAAGGACTTAAATATTGATCTGCTTCTCACACACACACCTGTCATATCGCTTCTGAAGACATAGATTAACCAACTGGAGTTGTATGGATTACTTTTATGCAGCAATTATGTGATTTTTGTACCTTCTGTGTTCTGATCACCATTCACTTGTATTGAAAGGAACAACAGAGCTGAGCAATTCTTCTAAAAACTGGGATGGCATGAGGATGAGTATATGATGAGAGAAATTTCATTTTTGGGTAAACTAAGTTTATATATACAGGCTCACACTTTAAATGGTCAGTGCTTTGTATTTTAGATCATTAAAATAGCAACAAATCCAGTGAATTAAGGTTGAGTGATTGTATTTACATTTTTTCATGCCATTCAAAAACGTGCCATTTAATAACTATATGTGTGAAATAAATGTCTAAAAATAACACATTTGTGCTTTTCATTTACTTGGAATGTAAATGTTCAGGACAAAGGCAAAATGTTTACTGTCTCTTTAAGAGGATTTTATCGCATGATACAGTCTGTGCAGTGTGTTTCGTTGATTTTAATCTTTTGAGAGCTATAAAGTCTTATTATTTTCGTACCGTGTCATGCTGTTGCATCTGTATTCATTTACAAGTATTCTGTTATTTTGTGACCAAAAAAAAATATATTTTGCTATTATCATTCTGCACTGCCAGGGAAGAGGATTTCAGAGATTAATTGATTGAGATTGTGAGACTGCAGTGAATATTAAAATGGTGATGATCTTGTACCTGAAGCACGTTCATCCATTCAGCTATTAGTAGCGTATCTGTTCTCGATGGATCTTCCGTGATCCTTCCCGCGCTGTCAAGTGAAGCGGCACAACATCAGCAACATCAGTTTCTTTTCTCACATGCTACTCTCTCATTTGTTTGAGATGATAAAATACAGAATACATCCGCTGTAATATGGAACACAACTCTGATCCTTTAAATACCGGATATACGGACTGTTGGCATGCAGAACTAACCAGCCCAATTTTTGACCGGCCCAGCGGGAATTCTCCCAATCTTCCTGATTGCCAGCAGAAAAATCTAATCTGAGCAATGTTTGAGACATTGCTGAGATCTCCTCTAAAAACCTTTGGGGAGATTAATGTAAAGTTATTATGGTCTTTTTCAGAAGAAGAATTGTAAATAGTCTCAATTTCCTCTCCATAATCTCATTGCTGTCTAGGAGAAACAATCAGGCTTTTAAGAGATCACATTTGGAGCCCAAAAGGAAATGGTTTTGCTCCGAGGTTGCTTTAAGTATCAACTTTGTCTCAGTTGTGTCTTTTAAAATGCTTTTACAGAAAGAAAAATACAAATGACGAAACAAAATGAACAAATTAGTTGTTGACACTATAAAAGTAAAGTGGATACAATAGCTCAGGTCAAATTTTGGAAGAACTCAGTGAGAAATAATTGAGTCATACATGTTGAATACATATTGAAACCTCTGACTTATGATTGCAGACTTTTTTTATCTTGGAAAATATCTTCATAAATCTGAGCACAGTTTGAATCATGTAAGACTTGGATCTTTTTACGGCTCATTCCTCAAGTCTCCATTTGCTCTCAATTTCATCTCATCGATGTCAGGAACGTCTGTCGTTCCTGCATCATAACACCATAGAGCTTTTTAAACTCACACCTTCTTTTAATGCCGCTAATCTCTCCTACCAGATGAGCGCCAGAGATCAACAGCCAGTAAATGACTTGTGTTTATAAAAACAAGGAAAATGGGGTAGTTTGTTGAGGAAGGGGGTGTTGGCACGTAAGCTAAAGGGATTTGCTACAGTTAATCTTTTTTCCATAGAGTAGATATGTGGGTTCCCTCGTTCAGTCTTTTTGTTGACAGATGTGGGCTCCATTGTAGCGGCTCCAGAGAAGGGGGTCTTTTGAAGGGCCTGCTATCATCCCACCGCATGCATCGTGCTCTCACCCTGCAGCCAGCTGATAGGCCAGCCTCGGCACACTGGGAAGATTGAATTGAAGTGTCACACTTGAGGCGCACGGCGCGATCAGCCCTGCGTGATCGCGAGGTGAAGAGGGGTGATCGCAGCGCTTCCTAGCTGACTTGTGCGAACGACTGTACGAACGAACGCTCTCCCTCCCTCTCGGCGCTTGTATTTGACTTTGTGTGCATGGCTGGGTTTATTATGACAGGCTGAATGGTGAAGGGGGGGATTAAACTGTTAAGCAGACATCAGAGGCTGTCTAATGTTTAATGCAAGAGTGTGTGCATGTACGAACTGATAATGAATACAAACAGGACGACATCTTATTTGCGCTGTTTTTATTAGGATGACTGGAGAACTTGACATCCGTGGCTATCCTCTCTTAATCTCAAAAGCCCCCAGACCCAAATCAAAAAAGCCTCCCTACTTTCCTGAGAGCTCTCCTGAGTTTCCGTTTAACGGTGAAGTGTGGAAAGTACGCGCCACTAGCGTCACCAAATGGGATGGCAAAAAATTATTATTGTTTCCAAACAAGTTTGGAGAACACTCCCCTTGTCTTCTATTTGTAAAACAAATAGATAGTCCCACCACAAACCCTTTGGTTAAGCCAATGGTGCTGTGTCAGGATGCTCAAAGAAATTTAACAATGTTTTGATAGCATCATAGTGCTAATATTTAAGTGGTAATCAAGTACCAGGAATTGGGTCCAGTAATCAGTCACATTATTGTTTTTTTTTTTGTTTGTTTGTTTGTTTTTTTGCTATTATGCTATCTTTCTTAATTGATAGCTATTCAAGAGTAGCCACATATTATGACCATGTATATATATATATATATGTACACACACACACACGTAAATTAGTCATGGTTTTACTCTAGTTACCATAGCCAAACAATGGTAACCACAAAATTCACCATGATTTTACTATAGTTCCATAGTATTTGCTGTAAAGCCATAGTAATAATCACCATGCCACAAACACATGGTTAGTTTTACTATAGTACTTCCATGGTTAACTTGTGGTACATTTTCATACTTTTTAAAACCATGGTTTTTACATTAAAAATGGTTATTCCAGTCATGGTTAAAGCAGATTTACTAGTGAAACCATGGTTAATTTTTGCAAGTGCATTAGTTTTCCTCTATTACCACTGTGGTTTTTCCACAAAGAGCATGGTTAAAATATGGTTTCTGTAGTAAATCAATGGTACATGTTGTGGTTACTATGGTTTTACTACAAATACAAATTGATCTATGGCTAATTTAGTAAAACCATGGTAAATTTAAGTGAGGGATGGATAAAGCTAATGCCAGTTAACCCAAAACAATTGCGAGGGAACAAAATTATTTAAAAAAATAAATTTCCTCCCTCTCCTCAAAGGGGCTCAGAAAGGTTTCCTTACAAAACGGGCATTATACATTATTTTTTTACCAGTGCCCGATTAGTTTTGCTCTTATAAGAGTAAAATATAAAAATGTTCCCTGTCTGCTGACTTTGAAAGCTCAGTGATTTGCTTGGGACTGTGCATGTTCTTGAGGTTGCATTAGTGCATCTGTGTCATGATGACATTTTCCTGCGGTTCCAGAGAAATTAGGCACATGGCACTTACGGATCATGTGATTGGCTCAAAATAAATAAAGAAAGAATAAATAACTGCCAACATCTGCCATTAAGATGAATGGGTAGGCTAACGGATAAGAAACAGTGGCCAAATACGTCTGTTTGACGCATACTGTATGTACATTGATCAACAATTAAAATTTACTGTAGCACAGCAGCCTGATCTCACATAAAATTCGGCACGTGTGTGCCGATTTTTCTTTAGCCGAAATCGGTATACGTTGACCAAATTTGAAAACTGCCTCCAGAGGCTAAAGCAATAAGTGTTTCATAGCACATAAACAAGTGTGACATCCATTTATATTCAGGAGAGGTCGACAGAAGCCAGTTGTAAAAATAATTGTTTTCAGCTGAACATGGTGTAAAACAGTGAAGAGAGATGTTTATTTTATTTAATCTACCCCCCAACCAAAACCCAAATCTCACCATAACCATTAGTAGAGACAAAATGCAATCTTAGTGATAAAAATGCAACCTCCTTATCAAGCTCATGATTGTTTAGACAAAGGTGATTACTTCCTCATTGAATGGATATTTAACTGTGGTCTCCCATGCAACTGATGCAACGTTCTAACAGTTGTGCCACAAGGGACATAATTGATGTTTAGCTGTTCCAAATATGTGCGATGGGCATGTCAGTGAGTTGGCATACTGTTGCCTATCCTAGGGTACCGGTTCTTTCAGAAACAGCATGCCAACTTCTCGTGTGAACTCGTGTGAGCACAGACAGAACTTGCTCTATTGCCCCGATCCGGGAACAATCCGGCTGAATTATCTGTTGAGCACTCGAGCCATCAATGTGGCCAAAATACATATCACTTTTTTACAGTAAACGATCATCGCTGTAAGTCGCATTACTCTTGAGTGGGCCGTATGCCATGTGCTGTATTCACAGAACAAGTAGGAGATCATCACCTATGATAATGAAGAGCAGACAGGAGTCGGCTTTAAAGGTCACACACTGACGAATAATTGCTTTTTACATCCTTCACTACGTTTAACAGGCCCGAGGCTTGACCCCGCTGGCAGGGGCAGTAAATATGCCATCTCGACAACGCTCGCGGACGTGCAGGCACTGCTGGCTTGTGTTCGGAGCACATTTACAGATCTGAGGTCAGGTCGGTACATCTAAGGGCCACTATTAATCAAGAGAAATAATGCACCAACTCTCAATGCAGATCAGAATAAGACTGACCCAAAGAGCACAGTCAATCGTTTTGGAAACAAATGTAAAATACAAATAAAAAGGTTTGATGCTTTTGTGGTTGAGAATTAGTTACTACGCTTATTCTTAAACTCCATTTAGTTATTTGTTCCTTTTGAGGAAAAATATGTCTACTAGACAGCAAAGAGATTAAATGGAGAGTAAGTTGAGACTTTTACTAATAGGGATAGTTCACCCCAAAAATTACAAATTTGTGATCTCCATTAAGTTTCCTGTGCTACGTAAGAGCAACCTCTGAGCAATAATGTATTTAACGTGACACGCTGTGCTTAATAAATGAGAAAACAAACATTTTTATTCGCTTTAGTTCAGCAGGCTTCGCTGAAACCACATGTGCCACTGAAAACCCAAAATAACAGAATATGACTGCAAATAGGAACCATCTTGCAGTCGAGATCAGGCGTTGAGAGCTTGAAATAGTGAGTGTGACACGTCTCTGCGGAGAACAGAGACTCTTTGGGAATGGCATCTCACTGATGGAGTTCTCTCATCGGGGGACTCGGGATGGTGAAACATGTGGCCGTAGAGTTCTTCGGAAATCACCCTGCGTGCCGTCTGACTGCTTTATGCATCTCAAAACACGCTTGCATACTTTCAGGGGTTAAAACAACAGGAAGGGATTGTGGGAGTTTATTATGATGACATGTTTAAACCCGAAGAAAAATAAATCCACTGGAAATGAATGAAACGTTTCATTGAGGCAGGATGTTAACATTTCATTGAAAAATATATGACTTGTTGATCTTGTGATCAATACACAGTAAAGTTGTTTTTAATGATTTGGGGATTGGAGTGAACACGGAGAAGAATGTAAAAAGTGCATGATATGCAATTACAGTGACTAAACAATAACATTTGACTGCATCAATGTGTATAGGATAGAGTGACATATTTATGTTCATGTCCCCTTCATAATAAATCACATTTACTTTTCGTATTTGTATATGTGTAATAATTGTATTTATCTGTTTAATAAGTTTAATATTTTAGTTAATATTGCAATTTGGCCCACCCAAAAAGTTTGGATAGTTCAGTCACACTCCAAAAAAAGAGTGAATGTTGTTACTTTACTGTAGATTAAAAATAAATAATCAAATAAACACATAAAGAAAAGAAAATCAACCCTGAGCACAGTTTACATGCTAAATGCAAAAGGGAGGTTGAAGGTTTTATATTATATAACAATAGATTTACTCTTTAAAATGAAGACAAAATTAGTTAGTACACTTTCTGGTTGTTAAATATTAACATAACTTACATAATGTGATTAAAGACACCCGTGTAAACTTGCATTAATATAGTACATTCACTAACAATCACATTGACAATAGTTGGTTACAAATATTTGCAAAAATGAGCATTATTTGTTTGAAGGTGCCACTTGGATTGAGATCTCGTTTTCTAATGCAATGACATTCTTACCCTTGTAATTGTGGCTGAAGTTTCCAAATACTTTTTGGGGGGCAAATTTGCTTATTTACTAATGATTTAAATGTCCTTCAAAAAGCAAAGTTACTCTCTGTAAATATAATTATGTAATGGATTATTTCTTTTTGTTAGTCTCACTGGTCCACTCTAACAGGAAAGACTTTTCAGTCTTCAGAAAGACTTTCATACACGCTCTGACTTCTCATAGAGAGGCGCACAGCCAAGAGTTCCTCCATTCAGAGAAAGAGAGAGAGAGAGAGAGAGAGAGAGAGAGAGAGAGAGAGAGACTTGATTTGTTTTATGTTTCATGGAGGCAGAGCCACAGCTCCTCCCTGTGGTAAACTCACTGGATTACTTCAACTGCAGTTACATGCTTTCTTACAGTATTTCCTATCTCTCTCTCTCTCTCTCTCTCTCTCTCTCTCTCTCTCTCTCTCTCTCTGGTCAGTTGAACAAACTACATCAAATTAAATTATTTCTCCATAATAGCACCAGCTCAAAATATAAAATACAAATAATAATAATAATAATAATAATATCAGTTAAAAATAATCTGTACATCTTGGGCAAGATTCGTATTTGTGCAGAATTCTGTTGCTTTGCTTTTAATTGCAATGAATTGGCCCTCATGGAATGTTTGTGAACAGAACACTCATGTCCCATGCTTGCTTGTTTATTACTAAAAGGATATGTGTGCTACTGTTTTGAAGTCAAAATACTTCTTCATATCCTATTTAAATATGCAGATGCAACTATAATGTATACTATAGGTTAATTGTAACCCCAGAAAATGTAAAAACTGTGGCACTTTCAAAACATTTAGCTGTTTAAGCATCCCAACCAGCCAGGCATATCAACACTGGATGGCTCAACTAGTGATGCAAACATGGGTAGGGACTATCTTCTTGAACCACCAATGGAAGACAATGGAATCACCTTTTTTTTTTTGCAATTCCAATTGGGTCAAATTACTTCACCTTTAAATATTTTACTATATTTTCAGCTATCAAAATGAATGTAGTACTCCCAGCTTTTTTAACACATTTTAGCATGCTTAAAGGGGTAGTTCACACAAAAATTAAAACTGTGTTATCATTCATTCACCCTCATGTTGTTCCAAACCCAAACATGGTCTCATAGAAACAAGTTACTATACCAACATTTTAGCAAAATTATTTCTGCGTGTATCTATTGTGGCAGTCCCCTAGAGACGCTACAACAACAAAGACTTTTATTCACTTTTACACAAATCGTAAAACTGCAGATTATCAGTGCATAAACACTTACTTTTCACTCTGTTCCTCACACATCTTATGACAATCTAAACACTTTTACTTTACTGCATGACTTCTAAGATCATACAATTTGACATTTGCATTACATATCCAACCAAGCTTGTTCATGCATGATCAAATTTGCGTGGTAGCTCAATTGATGAGCATTGCACTTGTGATGCAAAGGACAGGGGTACGAGTCCTGAGGAGCACGCAAGTGTGAGTGAAAAGTGTGAGAAAATGTGAGTCAAATGACGTCGTTGCTTCAGCAATTGTGCTTTTCTCCTCACTTGTTCTTTTTATGACACAATTGGTTAGGTTTAGGTTAAAGGTTTAGAGAAGGAGGTCGGTTTTGTTGATTTTAAACTCGATAGAGCATTAATCTTAAACACCTGTTTGGGGGAACATTTCACTCACTTTTAGCACTTCAGAACGACCGCCATAAGTGCAAGAAAGAAATAGCATTTTGCAAAAATGTCGCCACGTTCACGTAATTTCCATCAGATCAGGCTGAAGATCTCAGTTGAAAGTGAATGGTGACAGAATTTTCTTTTTTGGGTGAACTTTCCCTTTAAATCCAGTCCAAAATTTCACCTCCAAATCAGCTCTAAAAATGCATAAAGTGATTATGTCTGGCCCTTGTAATTACCAGCCTTTTGCCTCTGTCTTTATTGCATGTAAGTGTGCATGTGTGAGACCATGGAGAGTTTCTGTAGCCTGATACACATTCTCTCTTGAGGGTGCTTCCACTCAGGTCCTGGCCACTTCTATACTTGTATATTGCTGTTCATCGCCTGCTCTCATTCTTCTTCTTCTAGAAAGGTGAAAAAAAAACTGACATTTGGAAGCAATTGGTGGGAAAAGCAATCTCAAATCACTCGGTCCCAACAGATCACACACAGCTTACCAGGGGAGCAAGACTTGGGCATTATTTGAACCGGTAACTTCTTTACAGCTAAAATGACATAGCCTTGGATATTTCTCTCCTCTAGTCCTCTTCTCTACTTTAATGGGTGAGTGGAGAGCTTGTGCGCCGCCTGCTTGTGACATTCGCCGTTCGCGGAGACGTCTCCGTATGATGGGCCTGAGTTAAGAGCTTTAGAAGTCCCACACCATATGTTTCCTCCCAGGATCACCCTGTCCTGGAGAATTACAGGATGCCGAACTTAAAAAACACAATTAGTTAAAGGTGAAGCGTTTAAGTCCCTATCGCACACACATGGTGGCCAAAGACACGATCCACCTCCGGCTAAATTTGGCTTAGATGTGTTTGGTGTCATCATGGCCTTTATCTGTGTAGCAGTTTGCACTGGAAATAATCATTCTGGATAGTGCTCTTCACATTTGTCTTCAAAGGAATAGCTCACCCAAAAATGTTAATGTATTTGGAACAACAGGAAGCTGAGTAAATGATGTCAACATTTCCATTTTTGGGTTATTATTTATTTATTTACTTATATTGCAGACAATGTCCCTGTCACCTTAGAGTTATGAATGAATTAAGCATAAACTAAAATGTGACCACGATCATATTCCCCGTTTGGCCGCTTTTGCCTGTCAATCATTTTTCACGTCCAGGGGCAGCCCATATATGGGAAGCAGGAAGCTGAGAGCATGACAAATAGCATGACACCATACATGAATGTTAATAATAATAATACATTTAATTTGCATAGCACTTTTCACATATCAAGTGCAGCTTAAAGTGCTTCACATCGTTATTAGATAAATATTAATTAAATACATTAAATTCACATTTAAAAAAATAAACATTAAAACATTAATTAACATAAATAAAT